>LPNX010546272.1:313542-432858 GCA_001517045.1 Pseudotsuga menziesii | reverse complement strand
GACCATAACCGGGAACCAAAATACATACAAAACTAAAAACTCCAAAACCAAAAAAAAATACCCCACCAACACAAAACCATGACAGGAAATCACCAGTTTGACAACCGACATCATGATCCTCGACCATTTTCACCGACCATTCTTGTTGACCATTCTCAGCACTGACACTAGTCGACAACCTTGATGGTCCCATCATGCATTCATGACCTCAAGCATCAAAAGAAAGTCACCATTAACTCACACTCGCGTCCTCCAGCTGGAACATCACGTCCGCCATTAATGCAGCCATTGCCACATCCAAATATAGCATCACTTATAAATACCAGACCACCGAAGGTTCACTCACTGTAACCTATACACACAAGGCATCCAAACACTCAGTCGACCAAAAATCAAGATCCCTATAGTAACCTCGACCAAACAGACACAATGGCCCCCAAGCAGACTAGAGCATCGACCAAGGCAAAAGAAATATAGGCTACGGATACACCTTTGGTCCGCAGGCTGAAGAACATAAAAAATGCCAAAGTACAGGAAAGCCCATGGCAGAAACTATGGGCTGAGATCCAAGAGTGGGCCTCTATCGACAAAAAGGCCACTCAAGCAGCACAGAAAATCCAACGCAGCACTCTCTTTCACTACGCCAATGCACCGCTGATGGATAGCTTTGGTGGCACAAAGAAAGCCGTGGTGAAATTCATCATCAGTCTCTATCACAATGGCTGGTTCTACTTTGATGAGCTGATCGACATTTCTGGAGATTTCATCTCCAAACTGACTGGCCTGTCTAATAAAGGAGACCCTGTACTAGTCGGAATCAAAGAAGGGCTGGTCGAAGAGCTTACGGGATCACCTTCTGGAAAAAAAATCAATAGGGTTGATGATTGGCCAAATCACAACTCGAACAACACAGATTGTGGCCAAAATCATTGAAATCACACTTGCATTAGCAGGTTGAGGTAGCGACCTCAAGTTAGAAATGCTGGAAGCTGTCGACACTATTGCCACTGACGAACGACTCTATAGATGGGGGGATTATGTCACCAACATGATAAAAATAATCTGTGAGTGATGCCAGGAGACGGGGGGAATCATCAAGTTCCCCTCCCTCATCTTATGGATTGTTATGTACCACATCTTCCCAGAAGGGAACCCAGTCTTTTGGGAACCATCAAGGTTCGACATGTGGAGGTTTAAACCCTTCTCCCATAAAGGAACCCTGCATGAACTAGAATGAGGGAAATTATTCCTGGAGAACTGTTTCCAACAAATGAAAGTTTGCACGACCAGATGGAGGGTGCCTTAGAACATCCAATGAAATCTACGCACGAACTCCCACATCTAGCTGGAGCTCGACCATACCTCGGTGTGGTACATGCAAGGCAAGGCCTCCAACGCCAAATCCCTCAACTACTATCCATCTATCGACCAAATCTTTCAAGAATTGTCTTGACAATCTAAGACGAAAATACCAGTACCAGCAGCAGTGAAACATATCGACTTCTCAATCAAGGAGCCACTCACTGACCAAGAGAAGGAGGAAGACTATGAGCTCAACCTCTACATTAGCACATTTGAGTCAGAGGATACACCGGTCGAACCCACTGGTCGACTACAAATAACTATCAAACCTCTGACCGCAAAGAAAGCAGACCCACATCCTACAAAACCAATGCCACAACCACAGCAACAAACAACTCCTCCGGCTCCAGCAAGTGTTGGCCCAACTCAAGCATCGATGGGAGAAGTTGAACCAAACAACCCTGAGTATGCTGTTACAAAAGGCATCATTTGGAAACTCGCCAACAAAATAGCAGTAGCCAGGAAGAAAATAAAAGGACAAGAACAGAAACAAGGAAAAGTTAAGCGCAAACGTATCATTGCCGAATCATCAGATGATGAAGAGGAATTGGCAACTACATCCCTTGACATTATAAAGGATGCCACCACAAATAAAGTGCCATTCGAAACCCAGTTCCAATGTTTTGTCAAAGCACAAGCCCAAGCAGGTCGACCAAAGAAAGCAAAAACTACGACGACACCTAAAAACATCATCGATCTTGTGTCGACACCTCCACCTCCATCACTGACACAAATAATCGAGGAGCAAGCATCGGCACAACAGTAAGTCAGCCCCCTCAAATTATACAAAAGCACAATGCCAGAGATGATAAAAGAAAATTTTGACAAAGACATTGAATTACAAAATTACTTCAAGAAATTTCTTGCGCTATTTCAGTCAGCCCAGAAAATTTCCACCCAGGCTCCCATCTATACAGGTAGTAGAACACAACCCTCGGTAGTTGCAACCATGACGTTGACCTTCACATGACAAGCTGACAAAGAAGGTGACATGATTGGACTTGTGACCTCTACTATTGACCCGACTGACCATGTACCCCAAGCTTACCTACCAGCCACTACACCGCTGGGAGCAGACATGACTTCCGACATAAATCCAAACCATACTTCCCCAAAACCCATCACCCCCGACCATTCCCCCACTCCATCACCACCACCACCACCATCTCCACCACCACCACCACCACCCCCTGAGTCAGAGACAGGCCCACCAAAATTGAGTACATCGACAAGACCAGAGGTAGCTGCCATTCCACCTCCCCAATCAGACAAACCATTAGCTTCTAACCCACAAACCCAAGATCCTGGATCAACTGTTGCAGGTACATAGGAGACTAAAGATGGAAAGCACAAGAAAAGGAAGGAGCATTAGGGGAAGTCTCCCAAAATCCAAATCAGCTTAAGTGACGCAAGTTCCTTAACTGACTCAGAGATGGGACAACTCCTCAAAACCCTAGCGAGTGAATCAAAGTCGAGGAATGCAAGGAAAAATAAAGAACTTCAGGCCAAACACATAGACCAGATCGAGTTTCTTGACAAATGTAGGAATTTGCCCCAGTCTGTCCTGCCAGGCCCCATCGAGACTAACACAGATAGACCGCTTGAAAGAGTGTATCAGCTATTCGAGAGCATGGTGTCGACCCTCCAAATGCACATTCAAGAAACTAAGGAGGAATAGAAAGAGGAGACTACCGTACTCCTACTAGCACAACACACTTCATTTTCGGAAGCATACAAGGTGTTACAGGACCATATGGAGGATTCTTTTGTAACCAAAGAAGTACTAAGAGACTGGCCTACTCACTATGGGCAAGTTTATTAGTAGACACGATAGACTCGGCAAGGGATTCAGGCATTGGAGATCAAAAAAACCACGGAGGCAGCACTTAGACCAACAATAGAAGATCAGATAGTGCTGGAAACCACCAAACTGTAGAAACTAGAACAGGAAGCACATCAGTGGGTGCAACAAGCTCTCCCCAACTTAGAGAAATTCGACATCATCTGCCCACAGATGAAACGACTTATCAAGACTACAGAAGGGCAGAACCAGTTCATGGACCCCAACATGGAAAGGATAGCTGAAGTCCCCATCTCAGAGAAGATGGCGGTCCTGTCAAGCCTAATCACACTGACCATCGATATCCAGAAAACTTTGCAGAGTTGGACAGATTTCCAACATCACCTTGCCATCATAGCTCCAGCCATTGTTGAAGTCTGTGTACAGAAACGACCAACCATCTGTCTTCACAGTCCGTCACAGTAAATTTTTGTAAGACCGGACAAACAAATTTTGTGTACCTCCCTATTTCTTCAGGATGAAGAAACATTTTGTTCGTGGGGGATATGTAGAAGGAGCAATTCAATAAGTCGACTTGAACAAAGGACCGACTTAGTCGATCAGTCGACTAAGTCGATGGGTCGACTTAGTCAATCAGCCGACTAAGTCGATGGGCTGACTTAGTCGATCAGCTAACTAAGTCAGTCGACCAAATAAAATAAGAGATTAGGTCACCCATCTAAAGTCACATCAGTTCACCAAACTGACAGGTAGTTATTTTTTAACCGTTTGTAAATCACATATATTAGGCTGTTGAGCCATACAAGAACTCAGTTCAGTTCTCTGCATTGTATGGACTCATTGTAATAATATAATCTATTTTAATTCTATCTGTTCTTATCTTTTGTCTCTGTTTAAGATTTATATATGTTTTAGTGTGTATTATTGGTAACCTTATGTGATCTATGATATTACAACACACATCAAAGTTCAGCTTGTTCTTCCTTTCATCTCAAGTTTTCTCAACATATTTCAGCTCCATGGGGTGAGGCGCACTTGGTGAGATATTCATCTATTTGAGGGATATTGTCTTGCTGAAATATTTTTTATTATTATTTAAATGATCTTTTATTTAAGTTAAGAAATATCTCAAGTCTAAATTCCAATAAATATCATGTATTATTGCTCAATAATGAAGAAACGATGGCATTTCCCCACTACATTGTTGTAAACTCTTGTAATATTGATGAATTTGAATGGATGTGTAAAATATTGATTATTTATGAATTAAAAGACTGTAATTAAATCATATTATGGGTTTTATGTTTAGTAACTGAGAATTTGTGGCCATTGGGTTGAATTGCATAACCATTGGAGCAACCTACACCTCATTTTCCCAAGGGTCCAAAACTAGTTTTTGATATCTGATTGAAAGAAGTCATAACAGCCATGGGAGCTCTATTGGTTATGTATATGAGTCTCTTATATTGTATTATACACATCCCAAACTTAAATTTCAGAATTCGAGTGGGTTTCTGCACATTTGGGAAGCCATTTCTACCACTTACCTGGGGAGATTTGAGCCCAAAATTGCCAATAAAATCATCTATCTTGTTTAGAATTTGGTATAGAATTGTAGAAGTGTTTGGAGGGACATAATACATCCTTGAAAATTATAATTAATTTATTATATCATTCATACACCTTCTATGAATATTTGGAAGTAATTGGGATAATTTGGAGACCAAGACACTAAAACTAGTCAAGAGCAAAAATTGTGAAAAATTTGGAAAATTGGGCATTTTGGTAAAAATTTAAAAATGGGTCATTACAGAATGTTGCAATTAAATATATAGACACAAAATATAATAAGTATTGGAGGGAAAAAATATAAAAGGAAAGTTACATGATTGTTGTATGTGCAACAGAAAATCAAAAACCTATGGAACTTGGACAGTGGGTATTCAAAACATATGACCGGTGAACCAAACAAATTCATAACACTAAACGATAATATGGGTAAAGTCACTTTTGGAAACAATTTGCCTTACAAGATAATTGGCGAAGTAATAGCTGCTATCAATAATAAGATCAAATCAAAAAATGTAGTACTAGTAGAAAATCTCAAGCCTAATATCCTCAGTGTAAGTCAAACATGTGATCAAGGGATCATCTATATTTTTGACTTAGAGAAATGTGAGATCAGGGAAAAGGACTAGGCAAGAGTTGTTGGCATTTCTATAAGAAATTCAGACAATGTATACATCCTAGAAAATGAAAATCAATGTTACTTAAATATGGTTGATGAAATTTCGTTATGGAAGAGGAGGATGGGACATTTAAATTTTGACAATCTTGTCAAAATAAGTATGAAGGAAGCTATAAGAAACTTGCCTAAAACTGTAAAACCCATAAACTCAGTTTGTAGACATTGTCAACATGGGAAGAAAACTAGTTCCATTTTTAAAACAAAAGAACATATGACCTCACATCCTCTGGAAATAGTGAAAATAGATCTCTATGGACCAACAAGAACTAAAATCCTACAGGGGGAATATTATATCATGTTGCTTATTGATAATTACACAAGGATGACTTGGGTAACATTTCTCAAAGAAAAATTAGAATCCTTTGAGAAGTTCAAAATCTTCAAGGCAATGGTTGAAAATCAGACACATATGAAGATCAAATGTCACAGATCAAACAATGGGGGAGATTTTACTTCAAATGAGTTCGATGAGTTTTGTGAGAATCATGGAATCAACAGACAATTTTCAGCTGCAAAAACTCATCAATAGAATGGTGTGGTTGAAAGGAAAAATAGAACAGTCCAAGAAGCTTCCAAAAAAATGCTTAACGAAGCAACAATGTCAGATGCATATTGGAAAGAAGCAGTATACACAACATTCTATATACTTAATACATGACAACTCGGAGTGAATTAGAAAAATACCCCTTACGAACTATGTTATGGAATACCAACCTGAGTCAAATATTTAAAAGTATTTGGCAGTAAGTGTTACATTAAAAGGAACGAGGATGATCTTGGAAACTTTGACTCTGGGACTAATCAATGAATATTTATAGGATATTCATCGTCCAAGAAGGAATATATATGTTTCAATAAAAGGTTACACAATATTGTAGAAAGCACAGATGTAAGAATAGATTATATAAAACCAAGAAGTCATAACGGTGCTTAAAATACAAATAATAAAGACTCACAAGAGGAAAAAAGTACTCATAATAAAGAAGAAGGAATAGAGAGGGAAGATACACAAGAAAGTGAAGAAGTCTTCCTAGGACTTGATACAAAACTTCCATTTAGAAGGATACAAAAGAATCATCCAGAGACATAGATCATAGGTGATAAAATTGTTAGAGTTAGTACAAGAAGACTACTATCATTTAATGAACAAGGCCTACTCTCAATAGTGGAACCTAAAATTTTTACTGAAGCCAACAAAAGTAATAAATGGGTCAAAGCATGAAGAACTAGATCAGATTTATAAAGAAGAGACCTGGGAACTTGTCCCAAGACCCAAAGATAAGAATGTTATGGGGACCAAATAGGTTTTCAAGAACAAATTCAATGAGGATACTAAAGTAATAAGGAAAAAGGAAATATTAGTAAGTAAAGGGTATGCTTAGGTAGAAAGGATTGATTTTGAAGAAACATATGCCCCTATTCCAAGACTTGAAGCAACCAGAATGTTTCTAGCACTCTCAAGCCTTAAAAATGTTAAAGCATATCAAATAGATGTCAAGTATGCATTTTTGAATGGAAATATATAAGAAAAGGCTTATATTGAACAACCCAGAGATTTCTTATTATATAAAAAAATACTATGTTTGCAAGCTCCAAGGGCCTGGTTTTCAAGGCTGGACAGCTACTTAAAACAACAAGGATTTATGAGAGCTGCCACTGAAAGTAATCTCTACTTAAAAATCGAAGACAAGAATATGATCAGTTTTGTTGTTTATGTAGATGACATCATTTTTGGAAGTAATTTACAAATACCAAGTGTAAACTTTGCTTCTAAAATGAAGAAGGAACTCGAAATGTCAATGTTGGGGGAACTAACATTTTTCTTGGGATTACAATTTTATCAAACATACAAAGGAATATTTATCTTTCAAACTAAGTACATCATAGACATGCTTAAGAGATTTAAGATGGAAGACTCCAAACTTGTTAGTACTCCTATGATCACAGGTTGTAAATTAAGTAAGGACGATGAATCTATGGAAGTGGATCATACCATGTACAGATCCATGATAGGAATGTTGTTTTATCTGATAGCTAAAAGACTAGATGTGATACAAGCTGTAGGTTTGGTGGGTAGTTTCTAGTAAAACCCCAAGGAAACACATGTAACTACAGTAAAAAAGATTTTCAAATATTTGAAGGGTACTATCGAGTATGGGTTATGGTACCCAAAAAATCAAGGCTTTATTTTAAAATCCTTTACTGATGCAAATTGGGAAGGAAGTGTGGATGATCGAAAGAGTACCAGTGGAGCAGCATTCTTCTTAGGAAATTGTCTGGTTTCATAGCTAAGTAAAAAGCAATCCTCCATTTCACTCTCCACAATAGAGGCCATATATATATTTCTCTTGCATCACGTTGCACCTAGGTCATTTGGATGAAGCAGACACTAGAAGACTTTCTTGTGAAGTATGAGCACCCAATAATAATAAATTGTGATAATACAAGTGCCATAACTATGTCAAAAAAACATGCCATGTACTTCAGGACAAAACACACACCAATTAAATATCATTTCCTAAGAGAACAAGTGTCCCATAAGGTTGTCAAATTGGAGTATGTTGACACAAAAGAACATGTTACTGACATTTCCACCAAGCCACTACCTAAGGAATCCTTTGAGCATCTTAGATAGAAGATGAGAGAAATTCCCTTACAAAAATTGTAGTGGAGGGAGAGCAATATCAGGGGGAGATATGATGACAAGGGGAGTTTTCAGAAAAGAAAAAAGATAGGAAATCCTCAATAGCAGAACAAGTTATCCCTTGTCATTGTTATCAAAGGGGTATAATGTTCATATGTTTCCATCAATGCAAAAGGGGGGTATTATTGAGAATATAGTTGTCATTGATGTCAAAGGTGTTCGTGAATGCCAAAGGAATAACTAGTAGATATGGTAGCAGGATGAGTTCAGCAATGACAAAGGAAAATAAGTAATAGGGTTGATGTCAAGGGAAAATCAGTAACAGGGTTGATGGAAAGGATTGATCGGTTCTTTGATTATTCAGAATGAA
This sequence comes from Pseudotsuga menziesii, assembly GCA_001517045.1. Taxonomy (NCBI): domain Eukaryota; kingdom Viridiplantae; phylum Streptophyta; class Pinopsida; order Pinales; family Pinaceae; genus Pseudotsuga; species Pseudotsuga menziesii. The sequence continues at coordinate 424,433 of LPNX010546272.1, read as the reverse complement.
AGAAAGGTCATGAATTAGTCAATTAGATCATTGATTTTTCATGAATGGAATATGTTTCAGAATAACCTTGTTGCAAGTTTGTGGATCAGCGATCGATCACTGTAAGGATCGACAATAAATGAGACTTAATTCTATGTAGGCTTAGATGGTTTAGATTGTGGTAGGAGAAAATCCATGGTTGAAAGTTGATTTTGTAGGTTAGAGTTACATCTGAGATAACCTAAAATTGACTAAATGAAGCCATCGTCACGATTTTAGATCGTGTGGTGGATATCTGGTGGCTGATTTAATAGTGAGGAGGATAAAAAGGGAATCGAGTTATGAAATGAGAACCAATCGCTGGAGATTGGATTGAGATCAATGACTGAGATTGATTGTCCAATTATATTGATGGATCAGAAATATTCCACTGGGTGGAGCTGCATGGTTTGGGAAAATTTTGATGTATGCATAATTTAGTATGAAATTAGCTTCATCATATTTTAAGTCCATCGTTGATATCGTGGGGACATAGATCTGACGTTCCTTAAGGATTCCACTTATTTAACTAGAAATATCGTTAATGTTTTGCTTGGCTGTAAAATAAACAAAATTGTAATGTATTTGAGATCCACAAGAAAATGTGGACACCAACTTAGCGAATGTTTTATTGTTGATTGGATCGAGTATTGGACCTGTGACTCCTACCTGACATCAGGTACGTTGATGGCCTATATCAGTCGTGAGAAATGCAGAAGCCAATTTTGAGACAATCGATGGCAGTGAATGATTTCCACACAAATAAAAGGGAATATCCATAAACCCTCATTTGATCATAGATCAACAGCTAGGATTGAATCTGCAAGGAAATCTATGATGGGGAATAATCTCTACACAAAGAAAAGTGAAAGATCCACAAATTCGCATTTGATCGTAGATCAATAGTTAGGATTGAATCTGTAATGAAATCTATGGCAGGGATTGATTTTCATACAAAGAAGAGGGGAGATCCACAAATTCGCAATAGATCGTAGATCAATCATCAAGAGTGAACCTGGAAGATAATCAATAGTTCAAGACAAATGTGGAAGGAAAAAGGTAGAATGCGGAATATGAGAACTTAAAGTATGAAATAATATGGGTTTTCACAACTTGAAGCCTGCCAGCGGAAGGTAGAGAATTACGAAATAAACGTTTGATTTTTTGAGAACCACATTCCGCAACCCACAGTGTGGAGATCGACGACCATGAAGAGATCGAAGGATATCAATGGTGTGGAACAATTGGGGTGGAAAGACAACTGTGAAAATAGTGAAAAGACATCTACCAGTGGAATGCAGAAGGAGGAAAGCAGACAGTGAAGAATTGTGAAAATACTTTTGGAAATGTCATAGTTTCACAACCCATACTTTGGGAGATCAACTGTCACAGAGAGCTCAAAGGAGATAAACAGTGCAAAACGGTTGGTGCAAAAATATAAATACGGAAAGACATTTTGAGAAATGTCACATTTTAGGAATCCACATTCTGCATCCTGTCTTATATCTATGGTCAGGAAAAATCCTGAAATAAATTCAATGACTCAAAATTATTGTGGAGATAGAGAATGCAAAATAACATGAATAGAAGTATTTTTAAGAGGAACGATCAATGAAATGATGCAATAGTGAGGTAATGAGTCCGCAAGAAGCATGAACACATTTATTGACAAAATAATTGAAGGAAATAACCCGTCTCTATGATTGTGAATGATAGAGTCTAAGAGGTGAATAACAGACTGATAAAAATCAGTCCAGAGTGGTAGGGAGATGCTAGGGAAGGCTATAAGTCTACAAAGGATGTCGTAGCATCCTTTTTTGTTGGAGCAAGAAGAATCCCTGGTGTTTAAGAATCCTTGTTTGTCAGAGTAGACATAAAACCAGGGTGTTCTAGCATCCTTATATGTTGAAGTAGGAATAAATACAGGGTGTTGGTGCATCCTTTCTGTAGCTAGAGGATAAAGCAATTTTTTAGATTCATATTTTTAATGAGTTTTAATTGGTTATTTTCTCTTTGAATTCTCCACGATAAAATTTGTGTCTTAACCTGTTTGATTCATTTTGTGTTTTTACTTTTAAAATAAAAAGACAATACTGATTCACCTCTCCCCCCCTATCAATATTGTGGGAAAATCCAACAATTTAGAAACATTCCTCTCCAAGAATTTTGAGCACAAAAAAATATAAAGAAAACAAAATTGTTCCTTCTCTTTCTTAATGTACAATAAACTAAAATTGGTCTAAGTGGACACCATTATCACCATCATCATCATTAATGCAGGAGCATCATTGTCTTCAGGAGATCCCATCAACCAAAAACATTTAAAGTACAGGAAGGTAGAATATATGATGAATAAGGTGGCTGCAACTTTATTGTTGTTGATCCAAGTTATTGGAACCTTGGTATTACTCCATATTGTAACTCTTTTTGTAACTTTTCGTTGCTACCCTTGTGATACTACTTTGTGTTGATACTCTATGCTACTACCCATATTCTATTAGTCCAAGTGTCAGATGAATATTCCATTCCAAGTGTAGGATACCCACAAAGGAATGAGAAATGAGTTTGATAACAACCAATTAGTTGGACCAACAAAGTGTCGAACTTCCATGCAAAAGGGGGATGGATTTTGAAACATCTAAGCAATTAAATTGCCATGACTATTCAACTCCAAGAAAAATGAGGAAATTGAAATGATAGAGACACTGTTTAAAGGAAGAAAGGAATATCTCCAAAGGGTTCACACTAGACAAGGGTTCAATCTAAAAAGGATAAGATTTCCCACAAATAAAGAGCGTGTTCAAATTCCATTTAGTTCAAATTGTCCATAGAAGAGAAGGAAAAATGAATGAGTTTGTTCATGAAAGTAGGATGTGCACATGTTGTTGGCCACAACTCGGTGAAGAAGATTTGTGAGGAACTCAACCACCATCCTAATCCAAATGAGATGAGACCCTATAATTTTATACATTCTTTTGTAATTTGTGATTTAATTAAATCAAATAAAGGTCTTAAACTCCTTTACAGTCTTGTGGATTTCTCTGTTCCTTTTCCTTTCCATTCTGCATACAATTTCTAAATCCCATGAAGCACTAGGATTGGTGTTACTATGTACTTTTATAGGAAACACAGGTTCTATAGCTGAGACAAGGTTGCATCCACCCATGACTGTGACAAGTGGTATTATAGTAGAGTTTCACCTATGGCCTGTGAAGACTACAAAAATAACAAAATATGTTTCATCTCTAGGTTGAGAAGGCTAGAGAGATAGCATAATGGAGTCTTAACTCGAGTTGGAGAAGATTTAAAGAGTTATCTGAGATCTATTTAGCACCTAAGAAAATGATTCTAGATATTTGTTCTTGTAAATATGGTGGTTGAACGATACCTGAGAGAAGGTGTTTCCACAAGTGTGATTGCTAAAAGTGGAGGTGGTGGGAGATAGTGTCGGTGAGGAAGCTCTGAAACTGGTAGTTCAAATTTAAGACTATGAGGTAAGATGGATGGAGAAAACCACAAAGAGGAAAGGTGATGAATTCATGAGGAACCAAGGGAATTAGGGAATCAATGAACCGTGAGAATTAAACAACAAAGAATGTTTCCTAGAACAGAGGTTATATAGGAGGAAGAATGGTGTTTGGTAATTTAGAGTTGCCAAAAAAATTTCCACGAGGAGGAAACATCTCTGAAATTAATAGAGGTGGTTACTTTATAAGGATCACATGAAGAAAACAATGCAAGAGGAAAATATTATAGAGATATGATATCTTTTATGTTGTGGCTATATGGGAGAAAAGAAAAGAAATGCTAACCAACAAAAGGCTGAGGATAGAAAGGAAATAAGAACGATGATTGAAATTGCGGAAGTGTTGGAGAATATTTTTCAGAATAAGAGGTATGAAAAAGTCAGAGAGTCGAAATATTGCTTGATCCAAGCATTAAAAGAATGGGTGAATTTTATGGAGGAAAAGAAAAGAAGGAATTGTGCGGAAAAGGATTGGGAAGGATGAGTGGAGTCTAAGATGAAAAGGAAATAATGATCCTCAACATTGAAGAATGAAAAATTGTACAAGAAGTCTTATAACAAGGATGAGGACAAGAAGAATGAATAAATACATGGTCTAGGTTTTCATAAATATGACAAAAAATTCTGAAGATCTTGTGATCATATGTTGGCATCAAGAGGATTGTGATGAATAATGTGTACTAGAGGTGCTGAGTGAGACAAGTAGAGAGGCATAAAAAATAGAATTTCTTGGGGGAACCCAATATTTCCCTTAATCATGTAATAACATTGTTGTTTTTGTAGGTGTGAAAGGAAAAAATGGAGAGGATGACCTTGTATTTCATGATATTGTTGATGATACAAGGATGGAACATGGTAAAATGAGAACTAGGATCTTATATCGTAGAATATATGAGGACATTAAAGAGAATGTTGGAAGATAAAATTATAGGTTATGAAAATTCAAATGAAAAGGAAAATATGGTTGTCCAAGAATTCCCAAGTGAAGAATTTGAGCTTGAATTGGTTGAATCCCAAAAATAAATAGAGAATTATTTTGTAGAAGAATATATTAGGCAAGCGAGTTTGGGTTGGATTTCAATTTCTGGAAGCGATGGTGGAAATCACCTTAAATATCTTATCAATGACCGAACAATAGAAGTTATCCATGAGAAGGATGCAACAAAAAATCATATGCAACTTGGAAAAGGAATTGCAATCGGAGTAGATGCACAAGAACATGATCCATAAGACATTGGATACTTGTTACAACAAAGAATTGGAAAAGTGTAACAACGAATGAATAACATAAACACGGATGAAGGAAGAAAAACCTTTCCCTCATGGAAAGTATGAACATAAGAAAAAAACATTCATTCCAAAATAAATATTTTCATTCGAAATGGGTATTCAATAAAGAGTTTGATAAATCGAAGATTACATTATGCAATGAAAATAATGAAGAAAATATTGCATGCATATACCACAATAGAGGGAGATGGACCTTCTCAGAATATCTCATCTAGTGAAGAAGATAGTCACCATCGGTAGGATTATTTCATATATAGAATGAGAGCATTCAATCGAACTTGTATTGAACCCTAATATCTAATGCAGATACTCATTACCTCCTACATGCACTCAAAATTGCAATTTAACACTTATTTCATTAAAAATGGAATTATACAATAGATCTAGAATTTAGAACTTTAACTAGATCGAGTTTTATCAAAATGAGTAAATCCTTAAACTTGGTTTCATTACATTATTTTCGTTAATATTAATTATAGTTTCTATTAAAATCTAAGTTGGTTAAATTTATTTAATGACATTAATATTGTGTATGTTACTAGGATTAACCAATTTAATTATAATTTGATATAGTAACTACTATGTTTGTGTTGAGTTACTATGTAGGTAGAAGGTTGGCACAATTTAAGAATCGCCCACATAAAAACTATTTATTACCATAATACTAATATGTTTGTTACTATCAAAATTTAAATTCTAGATATAGTTAGTAAATATTGCATGTGTTGAGTACCATGTTTTTATTGATGATGATGATGACGATGATCATGATAATGATGGTTTTTAACGTCCAATACGACCAACTTTTGTCTATCAAACCTTAAGAGAAATTATTTTGTTTTCTTTAAGTTTGTATTCATATTCTCAAAAAGCTCGAGGAGAAGAGTTCTAAGCTGACCATAATTATGGCTTGTAACAAGGATAAGAAGTCATGTATTGCAACAAATATTATGACACTGAAATATAATATGGGTGTACATGGGACACACTGAGAGAAAGTGATTTTCATGTTCAATTTCCATAGTCCCACAAATATGACAAATTATTTCCACCCACGTCATTTTAGAATTTGTTCAATGCTTTATTTCACTATGGAGCTCATGAGAGTTTGTTCTTAATATTTTGGCCATATTAATTTTCTACTTTGAACTAGTCAATAAATAAAGGAAATTTTGATATTATAGATTAGGTTTAATGATATCCATATATTCTAGAATAATCAATGCATAGTTACCCATATTTGACATTAATTAATCATTTTTGTCTTATTCCTAGATTCCTAAATTCCTTGCTATGATAGTTGGCTTCCACTTGCACCTAGAAGTAAACACATGCTAAAAATGGGTCATGGAGTGCTTTGGAATCATCTTGGAAACATTTTTAGCAACTCTTCTTGTATTCCTAGTTTGTAAAAGCACAGGTCTTCTTTTTTCTGAAAGCTTCCTTGCTTCACAACAGTTTAAGGAAAACAGGAAAAGTTAATATAAGAGTAACTACCTTGTTTTTTTCCCACATCATCTGCCTTCATTTTATACAAAAAGAAGTATGGATATGATTTATTTACATCACTTATTATATTTACTATCTTATTTATCCAATTCATGAGCATCTTCATAGATTTGGAAAGTGTTTTATGCACTTATGGGGGATTTGACTAGTTTTACTAAGCTTTCTTTTTTATCAATTCAAATAACATCCTTATCATTTTGAATCACTGATATAATTATATATTTGGGTATCCTATTACTTGATCAGGTTGTCTAATTTACACTTATTCAATACAGGATTGTGTTATGCTCCAATTTCAGTCTCCTTTTGTGTGAATTTTGCATGTTTGATTAATAATTTTGTGAGTGTAATTGTTCTATAACTTGGGTTCAATTTACACATGGTTTAAGAGACTTTGTAGATAAATTTATCTCATTCCATATTTCTATTTTAGGTTCTACATCACTCATTGGGAGCGCATTCTACTGACTAAGGGGCACAGTTGCTAAGATATGGACCAATCTAAAAGGATCATCTTGAATCCATTCAATTTATTCGAATGCAAAGATGAGATGGATATATTGTTGAGAAAGAAATTTATATATAGGGTTACCATGGAAACCAAGGAAGATCCCAATGCAGATGTAGAGAAAATTAAATGGCACAACAGGAGGGATGAGGCCTATGGTCTATTGTGCTTGAGCATTTCAAGAGACCTCCTCTTTCATGTTCATGCATTGACATCAACTAATGAGGTTTGGGAGAATATTGAAGATATTTTTGGAAATATAGCTGATATTAGAGGACATCAACTCGAGAATGAATTGATATTCTTGAATTCCAGTATCTTCGAATCATTGCAACTCTACTTTTCCAAGTTTAAGGCCCTCGTTTTGCAGCTAATACCATGTGAGATTGAAAAGAAGGAAGAGAAAATTGTCTTGAACATACTCTCAAAGCTTGGTATTGACTACTCAGTGTTTTTTTCTACCTTCCATGCCACCAAATTGACAGGTCAAACCTCTAAGATGCCTAAGCTTACTGAGTTCATGGAATCCATCACCCAGGAGCAAGATAAATTGGTAATGATGGGCACCATCAATCATTCCAAAGACCAATATTTGGTTTTTGGATACTTGAAGGTGGATTCAAAAAGAAAGAAAAAAACTAAAAATCCACCTAAGAAAAAGAGAGACAAGTCAATGTCTCAAGAGGATCCCTCAGGATCCAAGAAGAACTTCCACAAGAAGAAGAACAAAAGAGAAATGAGCAAGTGTGCATAATGCAATAAAGGATATCATCCTGAGAGATCTTGTATGAAAAAAAAAATTGAGATCTTGAACCAACTCCTGGAGAAGAACAACATCTCCCTTCTTGTATGCTCAAAGAAGAAGGAAGGAGGATCAAATTCATAAGATAAGGAGAGAGTGCATGCCTTGGTTACTAGCACCTCAATCTCACCTATCTTCATCATTGATTCTAGAGCTTTGAGACATATGGTTTCGATAAGGGAGGCTTTCTCCTCTCTTTACATTTTGAAAGTTCCAAAAGTTGTCTTGGGAGATGACTCTCTCATTGACAGTGTGGGGAAGGGTAGGATTGATCTTGACCATGGTTCTTTCAATGATGTGTTCTATGTTCCAGGTCTTGCCTCTAATATCTTGTCATTGTAACAGATGATTCACACTGGGTCTCCAAAAAAATTCATCATATCCCCCATTGAATTTGAAATCTCAGAGATTTCGAATGGTAAAGTCATAGAACAAGGTGTTGTGGATAACAATTCGAAGCTATACAAGTTTTCCCATTTTCTACCATACGCAAACCCCTCTGCTCTTCTCACCCATGCTAATGAGGCAATAAATATTTGGCATGAGAGATTTGTCCATCTTAACTATAATCATATTTCTAATTTGAGTGAAAAATATATGGTCATAAGGTTACCAAATATTAAGTTTTGTAGGGGAGTCTTCCAAGGTGGCATCCTAGGAAAACACCCAGAGCACAAATATGAGAGAGATAGTCATGAGAGAACATCTACACCCCTTGATTTAATAGAAAGTGGCATTACTATTCCATTTCCTCATATTTCCATGATTCAAGACAAATATGCACTCACCTTCATAGATGAATTTTCCAGGTATTGTTGGGTCTATTTCCTAAAGCACAAGTATGAAGTTTTTGACCTCTTCAAGGTCTTTTGAAAGTTGGTTGAGAACCAGTCTGGGAGGAGACTCAAGATCCTCATATATGACAATGGTGGTGAGTATGCCAATTTTGGTTTCATCCATTACTGTAAATATGTAGGTATCCAGATGCAGCATTCTATTCCTTACAAACAACAACAAAATGGTGTTGCCCAGAGAAATAACACATCACTCAAGGATATGGCAACTTGCATGATGGAGGATAAAACTTTTCCACCAAATTTTTTGGGCCGAGGAAATAAAATGTGCATCATATATCTAGAATAGAGTGCCACATAAGCATATTTATGGAATTACTCCTTTCAAATCTTGGAGTGGGAACAAGCCAATTGTGACCCATTTCAGGATTTTTGGCTCAAAGGCTTGGGCTAGAACTCCAACTAAAAAGAGGAAGGATTTGAAACCCCAAATCCAAGAGTTCCTATTTGTTGGGTATTATGAATATTCAAAAGGGTAGAAGCTAATAAAATTGATTACTAACAAATATTTCATTGAAAGAAGTGTTCAGTTCGAAGAAGAGCCTTTAGTAGCAATTGAAGTTGGAGACGGTCCTCTTCATCACCACAACCAATGATTGTAAGTGAAGAGAATAATTAGTTTTATGATTCTGATATTTATGATAATTATGATTTAATTTCATATCCCAACATTTCTACAAGAAAAAAATGGGAAACAAGTACCATTCATGTAGCTGGGAAACAAGCTGGGAATCCTAGTGACACTAGGAGGAAAATATCTCAATTTGAGAGTGCCCTTTGTGTGAATGATCCAATATTTTCTAAGAAGTGTTATTTTATGGTTGAATATGATACTGATATATATTAATATGCATAACATGATCCAATATAGAAAACAACCATGAAGGAATAATTCAGCTCGCTCCAGAAGAACAACACATGGGAACTAGTTGATCTCCCCCCAGCGAGAAAGCTAGTAAAGTGTAAGTGGATCATTAAAACTAAGTTTGATTCTGATGGTTCACATTTGAAATATAAAGAAATATTGGTACCCAAGGGATGCTCACAATTACATGGTATTTATTACAATGATACATTTGCACCAGTTGTAAAGACGGACTCCATAAGCCTAGCTCTAACCATTGCAGCTTCAAGGAAATGGGAGGTAAATCACATGAATGTGAAGTGTTCCTTTATAAATGGATATATGAATGAATATATTTATATGTAACAACCATAATTTTTTGTTTCTAATCCATATTTAGTGTGCAAGTTAAATAAATAATTGTATGGTCTCAACCAAGCCCTCAGGGCTTGGTATGCGAGGATTGATGGCTTTCTCTTGTCACTAAATTTTGTTTGATGCAAGTCTGATACAAATGTCTATTTGAATATGATTCATGGTTATATAATGATTATTTTTGTATCTATGGATGACATACTAATTACAAGAAGTTCAAAGAAAGAGATTGCCTCCTTTAAGTATGCAATGAACCATGCATTTTCAATGATAGATTTGGGATTGTTGAGCCAATTCTTGGGTCTCGAAATTGCTCAATCCCAAAATGGAATCAAAGTTCATAATTCAAAGTATGATTTGGATATGTTCAAAAAGTTCATCATGAAATATTTCAAGCCAATCAAGACTCCATTCCTCTCAGGAGTTAAGCTTGAGGAAGTAGGTTCTTCTGCTTTGGTAAATAACACACTGTATTGGAAGTTGATTGGGTGTTTGCTTTATCTTACACATAATTGAACTGAATTATATTATGCAGTTCATGTGGCTTCAAGATACATGGATCAGCCTCATGATATCCATTGGAGAGTAGGAAAGAGTATGGTTAACTTTGTTCAGGGAACAAGAACTCATGGGATTTTCTATAAAGAAAAATATGACTTAGAGCTAGTTGGATTTACTAATAGTGATTGTGAAGGTGACAACATAGATCAAAAGTATACTTCAGGATATGTGGTCATGCTTGTATATCGACCAATTATCTATTTGAGTAAGAGTCAGAGTGCCATAGCACTCTCATCTACAGAGGCAGAGTATAGAGGAGTTGTGAATGAAACTACTCAATGTGTGTGGTTGCAAGGGATACTTGGAGAATGTGGGTTCAAATTAGAGATTTCCACTATCATCTATTTTGAGAATCAAGGTACCATTCAAATACACACTGATCCAGTTCAAATACAATGAACCAAGCAAATTGAGATCCATATTCACTATATCAGGGAGCTTGTGCATGATGGTACCATTTCTCTACTCTACTACGCATATTCAGAGCAAGTAGCAGACATCTTCACCAAGGTGTTTTGTGAGAAGACCTTCAGTATTATCAAATCACTGTCAAGTATTGTTAATCATGTGGTGAAGCATGATTAATAACAATATTTCCAAAAATTTTGTTTCCTGTCCATGTTTAAGGGAGGATTTTCCCATTGGGTTTTTTCCTCTTTCCTTCCTTGTATGGACATGTAAAATGTAAAGGGTGACTAAGAATTATTTCCAGGCCCTATATTTTTCTAATATTTACTCATAAAATCATGCTTAAGGGGGGGTGTTATAATAATCAACCCATAGTTACCAATATTTGACATCAATCAATGAGTTTTGTCTTAATCCTAGATTCCTAGATTCCTCACTATGCTAGTTGGATTCCACTTGCACCTAGAATTCAACACATGCTATAAATGGGTCATGGAGAGATTTGGAATCATCCTAGAATTTTTTTTATCAATTCTTATTTTATTCCTGGTTTTTAAATGCACAATTATGCTTTTTCTGAAAGCTTATTTGCTTTACAACCGTTTTAAGGAAAAAGGGAAAAGCTAGTCTAGGAATAATTCCCTTGTTTTTTTCCCACATCATCCTCCTTCCTTTTCTCCAAAAAAAATCATGGATCTGATCTATTTCCATCACTTAATATCTATCCTATATAATTTATCCAATTTGTGAGCATCTTCATATATTTGGAAAGTGTTTTATGCACCTATGGGGGATTTGACTAGTTTTAGTATGCCTTCTTTTTTACCAATTCGAATAACATCCTTATGCTTTATAACACATGATGTAATTATATATTTGGGAAACCTATTACTTGATGAGGTTTGCTGATGTACACTTATTCAATATAGAATCTTTTTATGCTCCAATTTCAGTCTCCTTTTGTGTGAATTTTGTATGTTTGGTTAGCAATTTTCTTAGTGTAATTGTTCTATCACTTGGGTTCAATTTCCAAAATATAACATCTGAATTTTATTTTAATATCGATATCCTTATCGCACCACATTTTCTCTTTAAATTTAGAAGCAAGAATATTTTTTAGATTATTAATATTTTGCAAAATGGCATTTTCATCGATCTCCCAATGGTTTAACCAAGCTACGATGTATTTATACCAACCTCCCTTGATAATAAGGTGTTTTTGAATAGATAGTTAAGGTAATTTTATGGAATCTATGATATCCCATGTTATTTAACATGTACTTGTACATCAGAAACCTAGTCATAGCCATGCTCTTGATGGGGGGAAGACCCACTTTGATTAGGAGAATAAGGTAAGGAGTATTTATTTTAATTTTTAGGTTATAAGTTATAAAATGATGCTATATTTTCTCAATAATTTTTCAATATTCTCTAGAGATGCTACAATCCCAAACTTCCAAACCATACAAGATAACAAGTGCAACGAGAGTTCCAAAGAGGAACTTATTTTTATCCCATTATATTACGAGGATGGAAACAATTTAGAGTTGATAAGATAAAATATTATATATTAAGTGTATGTTTAACTTTAGTATTTTAACGATCAAAATCAATTATAAATTATAACAATAACATAATATTTTTTTATTTTTATAATTTTTCTATTAAAATTTTAGCCGATTGAGAATTACATCATGAATATAGATTGTGAAAGAAATTTATTACATGTAAAATTATTTAATATCACTAATAATCAATTTTCACTACTATTATTAACTTGAAATTTTGTTATAATTTGAAATTATATTAAGTATTTTTGTAGGTTGAGTTTCCATGGTAAGTCTAGAAGATTGAGATCATTAAATTACAGTGATCTACAATGTTGTGGAATTGTGCCATAATACTAATATTTAATTTGTTATTACAACAATTTTAGTTATTGTCATAGTAACTAATTTTTTTGTTTGTTTATTATTATGTTTCTTTTAAGAATTTGGCACCACTTTATAGTCCACAAAAGAATATTTTATGAATTTAATGTCTAGGTTTTACCCTTGTGATGATCAAAATAAACTATTAATTAGAATAGAAACATAGTTTATTTTCATTATCATTGTATTAAAAATTAGGTTGATGAATGTTTACTTAGTGAATAAATATTAATGTGTGATAAATTTCAAATTGTAGATCAATTATCAAATATTGGTTTATCAAAGGAACCAAAAACCTTATATATTCAAGATGTTGAAGGTGAATTAATCTCTGAAGTATATAAGATGTGATGAATAATTTTGTTTAGATAGTTCTTACTATATTTTTACCATATTGGAGGTTTAAGTCCTTGTTTTTTGGCTTTTAGATTAGATGCAAAATCAACTTTGTTTAGTACTGTTTTGGTTTATTTTATATATAGTTTTGGAGTAGGTGTATTAGTCATGAACTTATGAAGAATCTATTTTTCATTCAATTATGAATAGAAATCTGATTTTTTTTTAGGGGAAAAAAGTTATTTAATGATATTGATGTTAGTAATATCTCAATTATTTATTAATAAAAAATATTTTAACTATCAAAACTAATTATGTATTATACTAGCAATAATGTAATACATTGTGATTTTTTCCAATACAAGATAAAACTTAGAAGGAAAACTGACTAAAGCAGTTATTGCAAGTGTTCACTATTTACTCATGTAGTGTTTGAACATGTTTAATTGAAAATATAACATTAATATTCCTCTATAACTTGGATTCCTTACATATATATATATATATATATATAATCATTAATATTTTTATTTCTATATTAAAACAAAGTTCATCAAGACTTGACTCATGAAAAATAAACTGTGTAAGAAATTTCTTACATATAAAGTTAATTAGTGGCATATTAATATTATGTTTGTGAGTATTATTAAGCATTGTAATAATGACACAATTGTTAATTCTTTACATGTGTTGAGTTTAAGTTATTATACAAGTACAATGTTGACATCACTTTAAATTATGCAAGAGAAAATATTTAATAAGTCTAGTTGTGTCATTTAATGATAAAAATCAAATTATTATGACGTAGAAAGAAATACAATACGATTCAATTTATATCAAATATAATAAGGGATATTGGGAGGAAAAAACAATTCAAACATTATTGCAAGTGCATTACATTTATTCATAGACCAAGTATAAAAGATGTTTGTAAATGCATTATTGAATTTTCTTATGAACATTTGATACAACGAAAAGCTATGTTGATCTAACCAAAACGTTGAAAAGTTAAATATTAAATGGTTTTCTATATTTTGCATAAAGAATCGTGACATAAATTAACATTAAAGTTAAACCCAAATTTTGTGTATATGTACAAAATAATATAATTTTTTTCAAAAAGTAACATGAAGAGAATAATATACTACAAACATTGAAAAGTGTTTCCTTATGTATATTAATAGGTCTTTCAAAGAAAAAAATTACATTCATGAATCATCTCCACCTAATGTCACTATATTATCTCAAGTAGATCAAGTACAACATCTACATCAAATTTATTTATCTTAGTATTCTTGCATTGTTCTTTTTTGGGTATCCATTCTTAAACTATGGCATTAATTGGAATATATTAAAGTTTTGTGTCATCAGGATTTGGTACCCAATATTGTTCTAAAAAATTCCCCTTGTATTTCCCTGAAGCAAGCTTCCACCAATGACTGTTTACATGAAGAGTCCCACTTTCACCATCCTCAAAGATATCTAATGTGGATTTTTCCATACAAATCATCTCTCCTTCATCCTGATTTCCTAGTCTAACTAGAAACATATTTCCTTTCTCAACATCAAACATAGGATTTAATGTTGGATTTGGATTGTCTCACTTGGGTCCAACATATACCATTTCATCTATCACATTATCAAAATACCCATCCATGATAATTGAGATTGCACTGAGTACATTACGAGATCAACATTGACAATTTGCCATGTCTTGGGACATAAATCCTCAGAAGATTAATCAATTCCATCCACTATTATATATCATTGTAGATTTGATGTAATGCATCAACAAATCTTTCCCAATACTCTAATTTATTTTTCCATTCCTCTGTTACAATTGAAAAATTATCATTTCCAATAATGTCTTTCCACATTTTTATGTATGATGTTATTCCTTCCTTTATTTCTTTTAAATAAACATCATTCTCTTTGGGACCTAAGAAAGATATCTTCCCTTAGGAAATTTAGGTTTACCTTCATCATCTGTAATCCACAACTCAATTGGTTCTGACCATGCAATATAACTCAACTAGTTCTGACCACAGAATATCTCTAATTGATTATTTATAAGTCATGACTGTAACACCATTGAATACAAGCAATTGGAACTGTTGGACATTAATATGTCCAACTAGTTCAGATTTTCCCTCCTTGATGTATCCATTAAGGAAACTTTTGAAATCATACACCTTTTCAATAAGTGTAAGTGGAGACACTCATTTTTCTTCTATTATGCGATATGTATCAATCATTTCATGTAAATAATATATATATTTAATTTTCAAGTTGGAAAACATTCTTCCATAGGTTCCATATATATAGTCATGGTTGTGATCCATAAGAAACAAGACACTAAGTGTAGGTAATAGTTCGAGAAACATGAAAACATAATGATACTTGTTATCACTTGTTGCATTGTTCAACTGTAACAGCGAATGTGGAGGAATAGGTTTGAAATCAACATTCTAAGTGTTTGATCTTCCATGAGATAGAAAATCATCCTTGTGCAGTATTCATTTGGAGTAAATAGAGGTTTCAAGTAATGGATTTGAAAGTGGGTTCCTTGAACTTCCACTCTCATAACGGATATCACCATACATATCAAGATGTGGGTCTTCAAGGTCCCTCAAGCACTTTGCAAGAGATGTAATAGTTAATTGTGATCCCAGGTGTACAAATGGTAAGGATAAATGAACAAGACCTCATGTGTTATTCCCATTTGTCAGCATAGTTGTCAATGATAAACCCAAATTTGTTCCTACAATATATTTTGATTTGACACATAATATTGGGATTGAAGTCTTTGTTTTTTCCATTTTATCATGGATAATTCTCAAATACTCCATTGGAAACCACTGTAACATAATTATGTGTTCATAGTAGAAATATATTCCACACATAATAGTCTTGTTATGCTTGTTTAGTCTACCTCATTCTTTTTCTTCCAACTCTTTTGTAGTCACCAACTTAATTTGTTCTTTCAACACGATACATTCACTACATTTACTAAAATTGGTTTTCTTTGAGAATGACACCTCTCTAAAATGAGTATTCCAGATCTTTCTCATTGTTAGTTGTGATATTGGTGGATAATTGAGCTTTTGAATAGCCTAATGTATCCCCTTTAACAAAGACTTATGTGTAAGTTGAAGGAAACAATCTTAAAGGAGCATATGTAATTCCGTATTCTTCAATTTTACATGTTTGGTTTGGTGAAAAATATGAATTATCCATGGCAATTATATGAAATATTTATATGGATTCCATGCTATGTGCATGTGCTTTGCATTTGTTGGTATTACCATGAATGTCCTTAATGTGTCCATTTTGGAAATACTATTAGTTGTTATAGAGGATGATTTGGGGGATATTGTGTATCTTGTACCATCCTTTCTTACAAATAATATTTCCATTGAATCATGTTTCCTTTACTTTCCTAACAAAGGAGATAGGAAATGTCCATGAATCTTTGACATGATTGTTTTTGAAGAGAATGAGTTCAATACAAATTTCATAATACGATTTTTACTTATGTGTTTCATACCCCTTCTAGAATATGCAATGGATTTCCTATCCACATGCTGGAGACAATCTTGTTTGCAACATTGAACGACTGCCAAAAGTAAGATTTTTTTATCTTCATCTATTTGTGTTTGACATTTTCCAATGTTTTTTGTAGCAATAACTCATTTAATCATTTTATATTTCCTCGTTGCATGCATATCAATTGATTTTGAATTTTAATCATTATAAATATCCCCTTCCCATTTATTTAAGTCACTTGTGTCCTCTATAATATCCCATACTGCCATTTTTTTGGCTGGATGCTTGAAATTTTCCTTCACCCTTACGATCTAGCCTTCATTTTCCACAAACTTATTTATTAGCCATATAACCAAAAAACATATAGGCTTATTCCCAATTCTACATCTTTCACAATTTCCATCTATGTCTTACAAAAAAGAACCAAATTCCATTTCACTAAGAGTTTCACCATCAACCATGTCATCCTTGCAGACATAAACTATTATCCCTTTGGCATTAATGCACATATTTATTCCAATGCATTCATGTGTATGAGAAACCTTTTTACATTTGAATGTAACCCTATGATTGGAGTATAATTATGGATTGATCGTGACAATGTGGTTCCAAATATGATTCTATCCAAATCTCATAAGATTCCAATCAACCCCCTAGTGTGTGCTCAAATCTTTTCAGATGTAGTCAAATAGTATCATGTTTTAACACTTTCTCAATTTTAAACACTATGCATCCTTCCATGCATATTATGCCCAAGATCTGTATTGAATATGGACCCCTCACCTTCCATCACTCCATGTGCCAGAAGTTCTACCTTTTCTCCAATAGAAAATGTAGAAGAGACATTTCCACTTGTACACCAAATTCAAGAAGCTTAGAATTTACTCAAAAACGAATTCAATGTAATATCAATAACACTTAACATATTCGTCAAGATTTTGACTTACCTCTGTTGTGCCTCAAATCCATGATATTCCATTGTTGTATGTCCCCTTCATCAACATCTTCTAGAATCAAATGTGCTTGAGTGACATTAATTATTAAAACCATAACATAGTCTGCATTAACCCTTTCTCTTCCATAATAAGATCCTGTCTCTATAGAATCAACCCTTCCTAGCCCAATAACTTGACCATTAATTAGTACGTCAACATAGTCTCCCATTGTCAAAATTATAATTTCTATTGTAGCCCTTTTCGATTTTGAAACAAAAAATTGAATTGTAATTTGTAAATAAGGTTAAACCATGTAAAGTGTTCTCTTATATTTTAGAAAAAGAAAAACATTCAAAAAAGTAATATACTTGCACAAATTCAAAACATTGTAGTTTTGTTTGTAAGGAAACATTGTTCCTTGTCATCTAGTGCATGGTACCAAAATGGAATTTGCATATAAATCACACAAAAAATATGTATGAATACCTAAAAATTTTATATTCAAGTGGTATGATATAAAGACATATATTAACTCATATAAAACCACCATGTGCTTGTAACATGGGAAACATGGAAATATAATAATAAAAAAGGAACATCCATGTTGTTTAACGGTTTCCTTGTAATCGGTTCCAGAAACCTAAGTATGTTAGATGAGTGTAAGGATTGTTGGAGGAAATTTCATTGTAAGAGGAATGCCTGGGTTGATGTGAAGCAAAAATACTTGGTACATAGTGTGTAATGAGACCGAGTAGATTGAAAACCTAATACCCACTTGATTGAGAAATATATTAACTATAAATGACATAACATCTATGAATGTTAGGCATGCTTCGAGAGATACATGAATGATAGGGAATCGTAAGAGTTCCTTACCACCTTCACATATATTTCCATTGTTCCCTAAGTTGACAAACAATATTAAGATATAATTTTATTTCAAAAACCTTGTAGGGTAAGACATGTATATTATAGGATTTTCCTTATTTCAAAACATTATTATCTAAATATAATTGTTAAATGGTGCATAAAAACCCTATAATACACACATCTAACTATAGAAGGTACATATTTATGGATCTAACTGAGTGAAATCTTACATATCTCATCCTCCACACAACAAAATATGCGCTATTCCATAATATTTGATATTAACATTTTTTAAGAGAAAGTGGACCATTTGTAACTTATTGTAGGTTTATTAATTGAAACTCCACAAATTTAGCACATCATAGGGAAATAATATTATACCCAAAAAAAATTCCATGAGTAGATGATATTTGAATGAAAAATCCAATAAATAAAGCATCTCATATAGAATTAGAGCATTATAAATAATATGTATTGTAAATAAGGTAAAACATGAGTGAAAATCCACAAATTTACCATGCAATTTAGCATTAAAGGATGAATAAGAGAATAATCGAGCACAACACAGAGAATTAAAATTGTAGAAATGATGTGTACTAAATAAAAATATTTCTACTCTCTAGAAAACAAAAGATTAGTAACATATTTTCTTCTCAAGCACAATAGATATAGAGTTCAATTGACAATATCTTGGGAACTAGATATAGAGTTACATTGTATATAACTTGTTATCTACTATGAAAGATAAAAATGAGAATTTATCATTATATAATATGAAAATATATTTATAAAAAAAATCATTGCTCTCTTCTTGCAATGAAGAGGTGTAATATTTTTAGTATAAACAAGAAAAATATAGTCATTTTTAGACATTTTTTAACAAATATTTAAGAAGTGTTGTGAAGTGCAAATCCAAAAATCTAGTTTTGTTAGTCTCAAGCCTTATTAGAAAAATTTTCTAAAAAATAATGAAGCATCTAAAGTGAGAAAATCGAAATATATACTATATATAAACTTATAGTAGTAGGGGAAAACAATTAATCAAAGACGCCTCATGGATAAATACACCTTCTTTGCTACTAATAGAATGGATCTTCCTCATATTTGAAATATTGGAAACAACCCTTTGAACAATCACTTAAAATTGAAAATTGATTGATCTATCTCATTGGGTCAACATTCTTTGAATAGGTAGAAATTCAAGCTTCAAACTCTTTTTAGTGTGAATAGGATATAGTTATGATATTTTAATTAGGGTGGTTAATTTAAAATCATTATGGTAAATTGAGAAGGAATATAACAATAAAAAAGAGTGCAAGGTTTGCATTCAAAAGATATGGTTATGGCCTTAATCTACGTAGTAAACGCTTCTAGGTTTTGAATGATCTACATATGAAATACAAATTATTTCTTAATGCTTAAAAGTAAGTAATCCAAAAAGTAAAGATAACTATTTTTTTTCCAAATTATCAAGTTATACTACATGAATTGAAATATATAATCAAGGAAAAAACTTAGTAGAACTAGATGACCAATTCCCTTGATCTTTGTGAGCATTTTTTTTTGTAAGTAAGAGAACATTATATTATATAAAAAATTAAAAATGTACATGAATATAGCTTGGCGCTGTAGCCACCCTTGATAAGGAAAGAGCAGATACCTCTCTAACTAGACAAAAATCTAGACCACAAGTCTTGCAAAAAATAAAAGAGCATATAGAGTCGGCTTTGAAGAAAATCATCCTATAGATGGAATTCAAGATAGAACTAAACTTGTAAAGACCAAAAACATAAAACCATAAACATAAGATAGATAACTAATGTGAGAGCTTTCTATCATCCATCGGGTAAGGAATGTTGATCCAAGTGTTGATGGGAAATGCATGTAACAGAATAATAGTATCATGATTCACAATTTTGAAACTAGGAGAGGCGGAACCTGTTGAGGCCTGGAAATTCACAGGAGACAACAGAAAGGGATTCTCCCCAATTGACGTTCCCAACTAGCCCGTTGACTGTTTGGAATAGGGAATCCGTCCGGTTTACGGTCCGGCTACCGTAGGTCAAAGTAACTATGAGGGTTTACCGGTTGCGGCCCGGTCCACCGGAATTTGTATTTTGACTTAATGTATGCAATGCACATGACTATCTTAAACATGCAGGGTGATAAAAATGTAAGGAACGACACAATGTGCTACGCAGGTTCTTACCTCTCGTCTTAGGTTCTCGAACATCCAAACAACATATGCAACTATGAAGTAAAACAACTAACTATCTAAACACCTAACTACCTATCCCCGGGGAGCTAGAAAATGATTATTAATGAGTAATGCATTATCTCCATGTATAATAAACCAAATTACAGATAGCTGATATTTACGTTTACAACACATGAACAAGAAAATATTCTAACAATCAGATAGCTAACTGTTATATGAGCCACAAGCATTACTCTGAGTGAACTTTCCACACAATGAATCAGAAACCATTTAACAAGACATAGGTCATGAAGTTAGAACGATCTCAAGAATTGTGGACTCAAGCTGAAAAATAAAGTAGTTCATCTTTCCGCCATCCATTTGTTAGCATTTGGAAACTTCACATATCTTTCTCCAACATGCAAACTAAAATATTTATTGCAAAAGGAAGTAGTTCTTCTTACAATAGGTCCTCTAGTATTACTGGGAAAAAGCCCCCCTTTTCATTATCTATGTCTCCTACTTTTATACAAAATGCAAGAAATGGTTGGGCTTCCCAAAGGGACCTTTGGGCATCCCAACCCTTGGTCTTCCTAACGCTTCCCCTTTTCCCAAAAACTTTTACAAATATTTTACAATATTACAATGACCGATTTCTCACTAAGAGGACCCCGCTTGACTCTCTAGGAACTTCTTCCACGCTGCAGCTTCACTGGCGAGATCTTCAAAAGAATTGGGCTCCAAGAATTGGATATCAATCTCAAACTTTTCAGCCTTTTTCTTGATGGCCTCGACCCTGGTTGCATTTAGTCTCACCTGTTCTTCTAGGAGCTGGAAACAAACAGTTGTATGGCCTATTTCAATCTTCAGGGTTTGTTCATCAATGGCTTTGATGCATTGTACTTTGGCCTCTTCCTCTTGTTGTCTTTTCTGCAACATTTCGATAAATGAGTCATGATCTGGGAACTCGTGTAGCCTTTGCTCATCTTCTACTTGACACCGGTTGTAAATGACTAATGCTCTCCTGAAAAATTCGGTGCAAAGTCCCTTTGTTTTCTGGACAGTTTTGTTGAAGTCCTCTGTAGTAGTGATAGCGAACTCCATCAACTCATAATCTCGCCAAAGGGTTTGTCTATTCTTGTCTGATAGTCCTACTGGGACTTCCTCACCTTTCTCTACCCTTGCCATCCTAGTGGTCAATACTTCAAGGATATCTTGTGACCTATCAACAAAGTAAGAAGCAGTCTCCAGGATTTTCCTCAAGACCGGTGTCTGGGACTTCCCTGCAGGAAATCATCCTATATATGTCTCCCCATTTATATTCAGGTTCAACCCCCGAGACACATTGGGTGTCTTCATAGATGTACTAAGTTTTTGCTTCTATGTTTGGTGCTGGTACTTCCTCCACCACTGGGGATTTCTTCTTCTGCCTCTTGGACATTGTAGATTTTTCCTGCAATGTAAAACATTATGATATTAAGCATTTTCAGGCTTGTGAACATTTTGCAGCAGTTTTATCTTTTCTCAAGTGCATCAGAGCTATAACGGGATTTAGACTTAGGCCCTTCAGGCTGAAAGATTTTAAATGGTCGTGCAATATTTTGCAACATACTATTATTCTATGTTAATATGTAAACAAGAAATAGGCCAACACATGTATACACAATCTCGCCATGCCTTGTCTATCAAAACTATCAGCACAAAATGGACTCAGTCTGCTACTGCACTATAATGAGCCAGGTCTTAATGTGGTGTAAAATCAAAAATGGAAATATTCATTAAATGGCCTAGCCTCAAAATTAGTTTATTCCATAGTTCGCCATTTTCCAATCAAACGATATGAAATGCAAATGCATAACTTTCAAACGCAAGGCGCGACTATAGCTCTCCGAATTCAGACATGGTTTTAGTAAGGATAACACAAAAAACGGTGAAAGCTTATGTTGCTCGCAGACATGGTATTTAGATCGATGCGACTATAAACCATGGGAATCCAAAACAACCTTTCGCACAAGGGGCTCCCGCCAGCACCACTACTCATGCTACCCTCTGAACGCCAATACTAATAGCGGCACAGCCCTAGGATTTCAAGGTAGCCTGTAATGACGAACTAAGCGGTGCGGGAAGAGGTTAGGGCTCAAAAATGGGTAAACCAATTAGGGAAACTGACCGGCTAAGTATTCACTATCCAAACCCCCGTCAGAAACCCTATTGAAACCACCAACGGAACTCATTATTACTAAACCAGGTGCAGGCGTCATGAAGGCCGCCTGCACCTTGTCTTCCTTTACTGTGCTCAGGGTGAAACTGAAACGGCAGAGACAAAAAATGAAATGCGGGCTCTACAAAGGCAAAGACTCCACCCCCTCTAACCGCAAAAACTATTCAGCCGGAAACCCTAACAAAACGGGTGCAAACTGCCGGGTGAACAGTTATGACAAACCTAGCTGCGGGCGAAAAATTCTTCGGGCGAGCGAAAAAGACTACGGGGTTCTAATTCTAGTAATACTCGAACCAATACATAAATCCCTTAATCGAAACCTTGAAAAAACACGATGTTAGGGTGTAAAGATCCTACCTGGAAATCCAACAAACGAGTGAGCTGATGCCGATTAGACTTCTCCTCCTGCCACCTGGACACTGGCACACCAACAGCGAGATCCTCACGCATTCCTAAAATCGACAGCTTGAATTACCGCGACAGCGCTCAAAAACAATACAAAACCCCGTTTGTCGCCCCGTATATATTGAAAAACTGCCACATGTGTGAGAAAAATTCCATCGAGCGTGAACTGAAACTGTGTCGGGGCGGCCAGAACTCCATTTCCTCTGCAACGGCGGACAACCCCTTGTACTCACTCACCCGAAACGGATAAATATAACGTTTGAATCACCATCGTCGGGCGTCAGCGGACACCTTGATCGGATGATCAAGAGTTCAAACCCCTCCGCAACGTCGGGCCCTCAGAGTAAAATGTCGTCCACAATGGGGAAGTAAGCGGTGGTCAATCGTTCCGCTATCCAGCCGGGAGATAACCAAAACGTCGGAGCTCTACGGAAAGTCCTTTTCCAGAAACGCTCCGCAACGTCGGAAGGGAAAAGCAACACACTGTCTGCAACGGCGGACGAGGAAGACTTCACATTCCTCTGATGAAGAACCAAAACCCGTCCGCAACGGAGGAGAATCAAACAATCACGCGCAACGGTCGGAAGATTCCAAAACCTCCCGAAATGGTCGGGATGAAAACGAAATTCCAAGACTCGGAAACGAGCCACAACGGTGGGGAGGAAGATCATCAAACTGCCCGCAATGGCGGGGAGGAATATCATCAAACCAGCCGCAACAGTGAAACAGACGAAAAACTTAACTCCTGATCGAACAAGGTTTTGAAAAAACGGGCAAAACGACAATGAAATCAACTCAAGATGGAAATCTTTAAGGCACAAAATCTTCAGAACATGTAATGAGGAGAAAACCAATCGATGGGCAGCAACCAAAAATGCTTCAAAATCCATAGGCCAAAAAATCGAGAGGCTATAATCAAGAAAGAACCGACTAATTCAAAGTAAAAAAGGGGGTCCCAAAATTTTAGAATTTTGGGAAAAATGTTACGGGCTGCAACAATTGGTGACTACCTGGTGAATTCCAGATCTCTGAATTAACTTTCTTTCTAAGTTTGAAACTATATGAATAAAACTAAACTCTTTTAGCTGTCTGCATTCCTAAGCCAATCAGATTATGCATCAAATTACTTATAAGAAGTCCCTTTCCTCGGGAAAAGGTAACCTTAGTAGTGTTTTAGGTCTGAATAAATCTCTGGAGGCCAAAAGGATGAGTTTTATTTTATCTTCCCTTTGGTAGTTATAGTCTGGACACCACAGGATTGTGACAGATAGTGAACAGTATTACCCTTTTGTTCCTCGTTCCCATGCCTATTTTGCACTTTTGTGCCTTTAGAACTTTAGTTCATTTGATATGAGTCCTCCTGCAGGCTTTTCTTACTAAATTTTAATTCAGTATCTTCTATCCCATAGTGCCCTTTTGTGTGAATGATATATTTCATACTTCAATTCACGGACGGAGAGGATCTTGTGACCATTTGGTACTTCATGTTTTGAGATTAATACTTTTCGAGCTTTGCTTTGATATGTCTTGCTTCTTTCAGGAGTATTGACTCTTAAGAGCTTTTCGCTCCTTTAATTTATGGCATGGGATCATCTATATATGGTAAACTGTTTCACTCTGCTTCCTTTCCGTGTGTCTTTTACTGGGACTACCTTGGGGTATTTAAAGTGTGAAGTGGATGGAGCCCCCAAATAGTATTTCAGACCTTCTCACTGCTGAGGTATTTACAGGGATTAAGTGAGACTTCGCATGAATGCATTGCCAGCTAGGAATACAATTACTAGAAGACATCCTTTAGAGCCCAGTCTTTTGCTCAGAATTTTAGTTAATACAGAACCCTGACGTTCTCCTTGCATCCAAAAGTTTGCCTCTTATTCAAAATAAAAGAAAAACTAGCAAACTATAAGAAAACATCAGTAAATCAAATAATGAAAGAAATCAAGCATTAAAACACTAAAGCAGGACAAGTATCGAGTATCAAGAAAACAAAGCAATTTATTTATGTACACTAGAAAACCGAAATCTAAGCCCACCCCTGAAAAATATTGAAACTAAAAGTTGAGGAATGGGCTAGACTTAAACATGAGTTGCCTATCCATGGTCCAACTGTGTGGTCTTTGAAATAGAACTCATATCTAGAATCCTGCAGTCATTTCTTTCAGCCTGAGGAAGCTGAAGGAGCTCAGGCTGAGTGTTCGTCACAGGACTGGCCTTTGATGAATGGTGTTCTAGCTTAAGCTCAGTAAGATAATTTCCTAAAATCGAATCAGCAGATTCATTTTCTTCCCCTAGCTTAGTGACATTGTGCTTCATAAAGGGCTCTCTTAGAATTTTAATCAAGTTTGGGCTGCCTTTCTGGGGTACCCACATATGAGACCAATCTGAAGCAAAGTATCCATTTAGTCTTGATGTCCAATCCTGGTTCAGGATCATCCCATAACCATCCGGTATATCTGCTACTATGATGTCAATGTAATGACATATCTTTTTATTTGTGGACAATTGAATCATCACGTTCTCCATTTCACCTACTACCTTAACACAAGTTTTGTCAAGCTGAGTGACATCCCAAAGAGTAGGCTTTATCTGTCCCTTAAGCTTTTTGCAAACTACCAGAGGCATAACATTTGTAGAAGATCTAGAATCTACCAAACAATTATGCACCTTATGATTGAGAATTTCAAGAGTCAAGAGGAAAGGTGGGGCGCTGGTTTTCTTTGTCTTAATCAATTCAATATTTTCCTCCACAGGTTGGTTCGTTGTGGGAAATTATTCATTCAGTTTGTCAGCTTTGCTTCCCTCATCATCTTCCACCTGTTTGGCAAATTCAATGAGCGGTTCTTGTTTTCTGTTTGCCAGTAATATCCTTAGATATGTCATCTTTAGCCCCCCACCTCAGCCTACCCCTTTATTCCCTTTTGCAAGTCCTCAACTTTTGAGATTCTATCATTGTCTCTAATGGCCAGGTTTTCATTTTTTGTGGTTGTAAGTGCCTGTTGAGATTTGCGATCATTTTCTTCTTGTCTAAACAGCGAAACTCCATTCCATGAGAACATAGTATCATCCTCTGTCTTTTCTATGATATGTTTCTCTTTTACCTCCTTACCACCGTCTCTAGTCAACTCAGGGTCCAACAACTTATTCATCACTCGTGTCATTGAATGTATCCATTGAGGACATTTCTTCTCAGAGTGGGGTAGTTGGTGAAAGGTACAGAAATCATCCCCTCCTACCTCTGTTATGTTGATTGAAGCCAAATTGGGAGGTGGAACTTGCCATTGGTTGTTATCTTCCTTTTGGGGATAGTATGGCTTATAGGTTTTCTGAATGTCCCTCTCCCTCTCCAGATCTAAAATTCAGTTGGACATTTTCTGAAGTGCTTTCATCATTTCATGATAATTTTTTTTTTATCTTCTCTAGATATAAATGGCAGTGAGCTTGTTCTTACAGTGGTCTTTTCTTTAAGTGTGTCAGGATAGTCCTCTATACTCTCACTCTCTGCCTCTACTCTTTCAGCCTCTTGATAAGTTTCCACCAGAGTATTCTTGATTTTCGTCTTGGCAAACATGGCCAGCTCAGGTCCTAGGGCTGAGGTATAATACTCAATTAAGACTCTGTCTGAGGGTCTATCAGTTTCTGAGAAGTTCTTTAAATATGTTGAAAATCGTTGGGTGAAACAGTGTACTTTTTCATTCTTTACCTTTCTTAACAGACCCAGACCTTTCATCAATGATGCATGTGTCTTCTGAGCTGTGTATTTACTCCTGAAAGCCCTCTCAAAGGTGTCCCAATTAGGAATGGAATTTGCAGGTAGTCCGAAGTACTAGGATGTTGCTGCTCCTTTCAGAGTATGAGGAAAAAGTCTACACACCACATCTTCATACTCTCCAGCCCTTAGCCCTTCTAAGGCTAGGTAAAAGCTTTGGAGGTTATCATCTATAGCAAGGTTTTCCGCAGGGTCAAACTTGGGCAAGAGCTTGTCAAATATTTGAGGCAGATTATGCAGAGGAGGAGTTAAGTTCATAGGTGACCTAGCTTTCCATATTGGCAAAGGGTTTGGTGGATTGCCAGCCATGAGAGAAAGTAAGCAAGTAACACTAGGAGAAACAGGGTTTCAAGTATAGAACCGGAAGCTTCAAAACATCTGTTGGTAGGGTAGTTGCGGGAAATCAAATTCCACGACCAGGATTTACTGGCGGCCCTCCTTCTAGCGCCAAAAATGTTGAGGCCTGGAAATTCGCAGGCGACAACAGAAAGGGATTCTTCCCAATCAACGTTCCCAACTAGCCCTTTTACTGTTTGGAATAGGGAATCCGTCCAGTTTACGGTCCGGCTACCGTAGGTCAAAGTAACTACGAGGGTTTACCGGTTGCGGCCCGATCCACCAGAATTTGTATTTTGACTTAATGTATGCAATGCACATGCCTATCTTAAACATGCAGGGTGATAAAAATGTAAGGAATGACACAATGTGCTGCGCAGGTTCTTACCTCTCGTCTTAGGTTCTCGAACATCCAAACCACATATGCAACTATGAAGTAAAACAACTAACTATCTAAATACCTAACTACCTATCCCCGGGGAGATAGAAAATGATTATTAATGAGTAATGCATTATCTCCATGTATAATAAACCAAATTACAGATAGCTAATATTTACATTTACAACACATGAACAAGAAAATATTCTAACAATCAGATAGCTAACTGTTATATGAGCCACAAGCATTACTCTGAGTGAACTTTCCACACAATGAATCAGAAACCATTTAACAAGACATAGGTCATGAAGTTAGAACGATCTCATGAATTGTGGACACAAGCTGAAAAATAAAGTAGTTCATCTTTCCACCATCCATTTGTTAGCATTTGGAAACTTCACATATCTTTCTCCAACAGGAAAACTAAAATATTTATTGCAAAAGGAAGTAGTTCTTCTTACAATAGGTCCTCCAGTATTACTGGGAAAAAGCCCCCCTTTTCATTATCTATGTCTCCTACTTTTATACAAAATGCAAGAAATGGTTGGGTTGCCCAAAGGGACCTTTGGGCATCCCAACCCTTGGTCTTCCTAATGCTTCCCCTTTTCCCAAAAAATTTTACAAATATTTTACAATATTACAATGACCGATTTCTCACTAAGAGGACCCCGCTTGACTCTCTAGGAACTTCTTCCATGCTGCAGCTTCACTGGCGAGATCTTCAAAAGAATTGGGCTCCAAGAATTGGATATTAATATCAAACTTTTCAGCCTTTTTCTTGATGGCCTCAACCCTGGTTACATTTAGTCTCACCTGTTCTTCTAGGAGCTGCAAACAAACGACTGTATGGCCTATTTCAATCTTCAGGGTTTGTTCATCAATGGCTTTGATGCATTGTACTTTGGCTTCCTCCTCTTGTTGTCTTCTATGCAAAATTTCTATAAATGAGTCATGATCTGGGAACTCATGTAGCCTTTGCTCAGCTTCTACTTGACACTGGTTGTAAATGACTAAGGCTCTCCTGAAAAATTCGGTGCAAAGTCCCTTTGTTTTCTGGACAGTTTTCTTGAAGTCCTCTGTAGTAGTGATAGCGAAATCCATCAAGTCATAATCTCACTGAAGGGTTTGTCTATTCTTGTCTGATAGTCCTGCTGGGACTTCCTCACCTTTCTCTACCCTTGCCATCCTGGTGGTCAATACTTCAAGGATATCTTGTGACCTATCAACAAAGTAAGAAGCAGTCTCCAGGATTTTCCTCAAGACCGGTGTCTGGGAATTCCCTGCGGGAAATCATCCTGTATATGTCTCCCCATTTATATTCAGGTTCAACCCCCGAGACACATTGGGTGTCTTCATAGATGTACTCAGTTTTTGCTTCTGTGTCTGGTGCTGGTACTTCCTCCACCGCTGGGGCTTTCTTCTTCTGCCTCTTAGACATTGTAGATTTTTCCTGCAATGTAAAACATTATGATATTAAGCATTTTCAAGCTTGTGAACATTTTGCAGCAGTTTTATCTTTTCTCAAGTGCATCAGAGCTATAACGGGATTTAGACTTAGGCCCTTCAGGCTAAAAGATTTGAAATGGTCGTGCAATATTTTGCAACATACTATTATTCTATGTTAATATGTAAACAAGAAATAGGCCAACACATGTACACACAATCTCTCCATGCCTTGTCTATCAAAACTATCAGCACAAAATGGACTCAGTCTGCTACTGCACTATAATGAGCCAGGTCTTAATGTGGTGTAAAATAAAAAATGGAAATATTCATTAAATGGCCTAGCCTCAAAATTACATTATTCCACAGTTCGCCATTTTCCAATCAAACGATATGAAATGCAAATGCATAACTTTCAAATGCAAGGTGCGACTACAGCTCTCTGAATTCAGACATGG
The DNA here is from genome assembly GCA_001517045.1 of Pseudotsuga menziesii. Classification (NCBI taxonomy): domain Eukaryota; kingdom Viridiplantae; phylum Streptophyta; class Pinopsida; order Pinales; family Pinaceae; genus Pseudotsuga; species Pseudotsuga menziesii. The sequence goes on along the minus strand of LPNX010546272.1, from coordinate 394,915 downwards.
TTTTAGTAAGGATAACACAAAAAACGGTGAAAGCTTATGTTGCTCGCAAACATGGAATTTACATCGATGCGACTATAAACCGTGGGAATCCAAAACAACTTTTCGCACAGGGGGCTCCCGCCAGCACCACTACTCATGCTACCCTCCGAACGCCAATACTAACAGCGGCACAGCCCTAGGATTTCAAGTTAGCCTGTAATGACGAACTAAGCAGCACGGGCAGAGGTTAGGGCTCAAAAATGGGTAAACCAATTAGGGAAACTGACCAGCTAAGTATTCACTATCCAAACCCCCGTCATAAACCCTATCGAAACCACTGACGGATCTCATTATTACTAAACCAGGTGGAGGCGTCATGAAGGCCGCCTACACCTTGTCTTCCTTTACCGTGCTCAGGGCGAAACTGAAATAGCAGAGACAAAAAATGAAATGCGGGCTCTATAAAGGCAAAGACTCCACCCCCTCTAACCGCAAAAAGTATTCGGCTGGAAACCCTAACAAAACGGGCGCAAACCGCCGGGTGAACGGTTATGACAAACCTAGCTGCGGGCGAAAAATTCTTCGGGCGAGCGAAAAAGACTACGGGGATCTAATTCTAGCAATACTCGAACCAATACATAAATCCCTTAATCGGAACCTTGAAAAAACACGATGTTAGGGTGTAAAGATCCTACCTGGAAATCCAACAAACGAGTGAGCTGATGCCGATTAGACTTCTCCTCCTCCCACCTGGACACTGGCACACCAATAGCTAGATCCTCACGTGTTCCTAAAATCGACAGCTCGACTTACCGCGACAGTGCTCAAAAACAATACAAAACCTCGTTTGTCACCTCGTATATATTGAAAAACTGCCACACGTGCGAGAAAAATTCCATCGGGCGTGAACTGAAACTGTGTCTGGGCGGCCAGAACTGCATTTCCTCCACAACGACGGACAACCCCCTGTACTCACTCACCCGCAACGGCTAAATATAATGTTTGAATCACCGTCGTCGGGCGTCGGCGGACACCTTGATCGGATGATCAAGAGTTCGAACCCCTCCGCAACGTTAGGCCCTCAGAGTAAAATGTCGTCCACAATGGGGATGTAAGCGGTGGTCAATCGTTCCGCTATCCAGCCGGGAGATAACCAAAACGTCAGAGAGCTACGGAAATTCCTTTTCTGGAAATGCTCCGCAACGTCGGGAGGGAAAAGAAACACACCGTCCGCAACGGCAGACGAGGAAGACTTCACATTCCTCCGATGAAGAACCAAAACCCATCCGCAACGGAGGAGAATCAAACAATCACGCGCAACGGTCGGAAGATTCCAAAACCTCCCGAAACGGTCGGGATGAAAACGAAAGTCTAAGACTCGGAAACGGGCCGCAACGGCGGGGAGGAAGATCATCAAACCGCCCACAACGGTGGGGAGGAAGATCATCAAACCGCCCGCAATGGCGAAATAGACGAAAAACTTAACTCCTGATCGAACAAGGTTTTGAAAAAACGGGCAAAACGACAATGAAATCAACTCAAGATGGAAATATTTAAGGCACGAAATCTTCAGAACATGTAATGAGGATAAAACCAATCGATGGGCAGCAACCAAAAATGCTTCAAAATCCATAGGCCAAAAAATTGAGAGGCTGTAATCAAGAAAGAACCGACTAATTCAAAGTAAAAAAGGGGGTCCCAAAATTTTAGAATTTTGGGAAAAATGTTGCAGCTGCAACAGAACCTTTACTGGAGAACATAAAAATTATTGAAGAAAGTTTCATATCCATAAGATCTAGTTTGAACTATAATTCCTTCACATTGCATCATTCTTTGAAGATAAAATCGCACAATAGCTAAACCCTCTCCATGTTTTTAGTGGAGTGATCTACGTTAAGGTGTGGAGAGCCATTGTCCGTGGACTCATCCGTTTGCATTGAGTTATGAATCCTATTAGTACTAGAGTTGTAATCCTTTTCGCATGCTCTTAAACTTCATTTACCCAATTTTCTAAGTGTCCTTTCTGTCTGTTTCCCTTATAGCCTTAGGTATATTTGCATGTATTTCAATTATTATTAAGTCTAGGTTTATCTCTTATTAATATTTAAACTCTTTAAAATAATTTTTATTATTAAAATTCATTTAATTTCAATTCTTATGTTGAAATAATTATTCAAAATGAAATATAGTGGTAACTGCTTGGTCACTCTATATGCTAGTTAGTTACAGCTAACATGCAGAATGCTCAATATAAATTGTCAACCCAGGGAAGTCTTTTTTATTTCAAAGATAGTTCACACTGTTTGTGCATAAACACTAGGTAGCTGATTAATTGAAAGAAGAATTGACTGTCTTACCTATCTTCTCAGTCAAATTTCTCTCATGATTAATTGATTTAGATTACCTACTGCATAATTTAAAAATTGCAATTACTTTCTGTCACGTCCCCGACCCTCCGACCGACAAAGAGGACGCGACCAACACCAATCTTTGAACCGGGAAAATAGCCCCATGAACATAAACAGGAAAAATGTTGAGTTAAAAGCTTAATCATAATGCATACTAGATAACCAGATGCAGGCTAAGATGAATAATCCATCATCATATATGCACAATCACTCAATGCATAAATATTCGATCATACAGTGGAAGCAAACATATACATAAAACAGCATTCACATGTTCATCATGATTCATAAAACAATAGGTTAATTGCAGAGATGAAATAACAATAGTACTTATCTTTTGATGAAGAATCCCGCAACCAGCTATGTTGCTGCAACGTTCCACCCAACCATAGGCCATCTTTCTCATCAATCTCTCAGCAATGCTGCCACCCCCGAGCTGGGCATGATTCCTCCAAGCATAAGGGTCAATGCAGGCTTACACATAGCCAGGGGACACACTCAGCAAACCAACACAGCTGGGTTTATCAGGCCATCAACAAACCGGCCAAGCCAGCATAGTCCAAAGACCAACCACTGCTTACATGAAGCAAAACCATCCCTTCATAGCCCTGTGAAGAAGCAAAGGAAATCGGGAATAATCCCAAACAAAAGATGAGCACAGCTCAAGCCCATAAGGCGACACAGAGTTGTTCTTGGCCCTGACGTGACCAAAACATCTCAGACGGTCTCAAATGAAAGAGAAGTCAAACTCCAACAATCCGCAGTATCCCAACTTCATAGTGAATGAGGGAAACATCACACAGTCCACAAAACAGAGGAGAAGCCAACTCCCAGCGTGAACAGAGGAAAAATCAACCAACGGATTGGAAATCCATGACGGCTCAAAAGGAAATTGAAAACCACATCCAACAAAACAAAGGGAAGACAACAGTTCCAAAATGAATTCAGTGAGTACGGCTCACAACATGGAAAAATGCACACTCAGTCCACAATTGAAGAAGAAATTGGACTCACCGCCACATCCAAAAATCATGGGAAGAACAACAACAACCCAAAACATGGGTGAAATCAACAGCAAGCTGCATACACCGCATAAATTCATGCCCGCGAGGCTGCTCTCCTAGCTCACTGCATGCGCAAAACTAGAGAGGGAACCCCTGACCAGCGCGTGAGGAAGACAGAACCGACCTCTGCATGAGGAAGATGAACATACCACTTCCTCAGCACACGGATGAACATGCAATCCTAAAGAAAGAAGAACAGACCACATAGAACCTGCATAATGGAGAGTGCATGAGGGAGAATAGACAGTGGTGTGGCCCCAACCGACCATGGGAGAATGGGGAAATCATGGAAGAAAGGAGTGGGTGTAGTCGTGGGTGGAGTGGGCGCATGGGCAAGGGACTGACAGTCCTGCCACCCCACTCCCAAAAGCAATAACTTCCTCAACCACCAGCCATAACTGCCCCCAACAACAAAAACCAAGTCATTGAAGAGGTTGGTTAAATAAGAAAGGTGGAAAAACAAACAAGGTGGCAACACATGGGTTTTTTCCCCATAAACCAAGGTTTTACATCCCCCGCCCCTTATCCTTTGGAACCATGCCCTTTTCATTCAACGTTGCACTACCATAGCTGGTTGTGGTTTTAGTTTTAATTGATGTGCGGATTTACATGATGCCGAATTATAATGTGCCAAATGGCACGATAAACTATCGGCAACAATCCCCATTGCTGAAACACACACACAACCAAATCGATGGTGGGGATTTTTCCTTGAGCTCCTCACCATGATTAATTACAATATATACATCATGCAAATGGGGTCAAAAGCGGGGACATTACACTTTCCTACAACATCAATCCAGCAACTAATGATTCTAGAAATAAAGAACTAGACTAATTTTGCAAGATCACTCTTTACTACTTTATATCCACTAATCTAAGAATTGGACATAACAGGAATTGAACCAAGAAACTCTCAGCTATAATATAACTAAATTAGCAAACTTGAGAAAGACAAGAAACTGAAATATACTAGAGACGAGCTTGATTGTTACATCTAACACACACTTTCATAATAGAAACTAACCTACACAATCGACTGGCACACCACACTACTGCAACTTAAAAGAAATCTAGATAGTAATTATCAAAGAAATCACAATGATTAACCATTACTGTTGTAGGTACTGAAAGGAATGCATTTACTATAATTTCCACACCACACAATAGAATAATCAAAACATCTAATTAACTCGATGATCTCCGTGAGAAGGAGGTCCCAGATTTCAAATAAAGATACTGGAACTAAAACATATTAGAAGGAAGAATGAAGAATCCTGCTCCTTATATTAAAATGGTAAAATGAAAGTACAGTTCTTTGTCATAGCTTACAAAGTATAATACAATATCAACCAACCCTTGGCTCAAAATGTTTTCCCATATTTATACATGATTAATCATAACCTTTTCCCACTAATATCGGGCAGCCATGAAGATCTACGATCCTTAGGCTTCCCTGTTACAACAAGCTATACAGCTGTGAGTAGAATCGAATGAAAACATGGAATATAGGGAATTCTGCTGCATGAGCCATTAGTAATAATAGAACAAATTCAATGAATATCCCTTCTATTACAGGTAAATCCTTAAGAACTGGTCTGCTATCATAGCTGAGTCTAATGCATATAAATATGGAATAATGACCTCTATTTGCGCTCAGCATATCGGGCTGTAACTGGCAAGTAACAGCTGGAAATGAAAGTTCATCTTCTCTTCAAGTGATGTGGCTGATACGCCTATACTTCTCAAATATTGAACTATTTTTATGAAATCACAATGAATTAGCATAATTCAAGAGATAAAGTTCTGAACATAACAATCAGAGGCATCAATAAGATAAAACAATAATTAATCATACCTATAAGATTCAAGGCTCAATATGCGGAAAGAACATCTATGTGGTGCATAGAATGGAGTAAGACAAGGAAAAAAGGGTATGATAGGTCTGGTAAAAAAGGGGCATTTTAGGACACGACATCTCCCTCCAGCTATCCTATTGCATGTCCTCATGCAACAATCTCCAACCAGTTTGAATTTGAAGCTGGAACTGTACCTTCTTCATGGAGAGATGAATAATTGTAGGAGAGTTCAGGTGGTTCCTTCCCATCTAGATATCCGTTATGGGCTGCCCAATATTTCCAACAATGATTTTCCTCTACCTTTGTCAATGAAAAATCATCCCTATACGGCCTTGATGGCCACCAAATAAGTGGAAACTTGAATTTAAGTCCTAACCAGTTAACTCCACACTTCTTCATACAGTCAGCATATCCTTCGAAACTAGGGAGCATCTGTTTAAATTTCTCAAAGTAGTAAAGGTCTCATTTCTTCAATGATGAAGGAGAAGCCTACCATCTATGCTTACTACCTTCCAAAGCTAAATGCTGATGTCTAGAAATATGGCTAACACAAGTGGAGATGACCTGCTCTTGAAGTTCAACTAGTTGTTGAGTCTTAATGGGAGATTTAAGCCTCTATTCGTAAAGAGAAAGAAGAAGACAAGGTGATTGAGGTTCACTGTGAATCCAGAGATTAGAGTTAGTCTCATTCTAAGAAATTTTCTAGAATGAACTCTCCCATTACACATTATTGCGGACAAAAGAAGCAAAAGCCCTGAGCTGAACATCTCCTAAGTAAGGAGAAAGGTTTAAATAACGGTCTAAGGGACATGCTATTTCATGCAAGTAAAGTTCACACAATAAGTTTTGTTCAGTGAAACCGCTTTCCATAAAGGTCTCCCAAAATTGGTCAGAGGATGCCACTTCATAAGGTATCCCTTTGTGTAATTCCTTCAATTTAAACCAAGTGAATTGTTCATACAAAAATACAATATAAGAGGGAGATGGAGCTTTGTAGCTCATCAATTCCCGAGAGGGAATTTATAGTTTATCCTTTTCCATCTGCATGGACTTGAATTTCTTCGATTCCTTCAACTCTTTCTGTACTTCTTCCCAACTAAAACTCTGGAATGCTAACTCTTCTTCCCATCTTTCCCTCATTTCCTGGATAGTCTTTTTATGCTCAATAAGGGGTATCATTCCTTCCTGATATCTGTCCACAAGACACTTCCATTTCTTTACTTCTATTTTCAGCAGTGAGAGTTCTTCTACCAGTCCTTGCATCCTTCCATATTCTACATCCTTTTCATTGTCAGATTCTAAATCAACAAAACTCTGGTAAAATTGATTCCATACCTTATTATCCAATGTCTCAGCTTGATCATTCTCAATCAGAAGTGTCACAACTTCCTCATATACCAGCCTTCCAGCCACCTCTTCCTGTATGGGTATTTATGGAGTCAATTATGGGGATGTTGGTTCTTGTGTAACAACATCCTCCTTTTGAAACCCATTTCTATAAGCTTCGGCATATGTTTGTGAATATGTTGGTTCTTGTGTGACAACATCTTCCACGGTTTTAGTCTCAGCATCTTCTTGAGTCTCAATAGTATCTTCTATAGGGAGTTGTAAGGGTCCTGGTTCTTATGTAGCAGCTTCCCTTCCTTCCAGTTTTTCAGGCTGATGAGGTCATTCTTGAGTCACTTCCACATCCCCTAGAAGATGAGACTGCTCCCCGAATACTTTTGTGTCCCCTGATGGCTGGGACTGCATTTGTTCATCTTCCCCTAGCTCCAAATAAGGCATTATGTCCACCTTAGGTTCAACTGTTTCAAACTGAATGGGGGTCTCGACAATAATTCTTGAGGATGTTGGTTCTTATGTGACAACATTCTGGTCAGATTCAATATTTTCCTATTGCTAAGGTTCTTCCTCCACTAGTTCTGTGTCCTGATATTGTTCTGGGGTCATAGTACAAACACCTAAGTTAATATTAAGTATTTTTTCAACCTCTAGCTCACTTGTTTCCATTTGAGTAGAAACCCCCACAAAAATTTCTAAGGATGTTGGTTCTTGTGTAACAACACCCTAAGGTTGAGACTGTAATTGCTCATGTTCCCTTGCTTCTATGTCGGGCACCATTTCTACTTCTGGTTCATCTTCGCCCCTCAATTCCACCACAGATGTTTCTTTCTCTTTCCCAACTGCCTGTGTGGGTTTTTGTGCCACAAATGCATGCACTATGAATTTATATCAGGATTGATTAAAAATTCCCCCACACTGAGGGAAAAGCACCTTTTCCACTTAGTCACCCTCCTCTACAGGAGGTGATCCTTCCAAATGATCTACAACTTCTACTAATGTGTGCAGCCTCCTTTCCACCTATTTTCTGCATGCCTCCTTCCAACATTCTAATTCCTTTCGTAGTGCTTGCACATCCTCCTTTAGTAGACTACTTTCATATAAAAGTCCCTCAATTTGAGGTTCTTCTACAAGTTTTGTGGAGCAGTGTTTGTATTGGGTATCAAGACAATAAATTCAATGTTTGATTCAATATTTGCCCATATTTCTTGTGCTGCTTCTACTACTGTGATAGATCTGGTTCTCCTTTTCTTCATGGGTCATGATGCCTACACCTCTTCTCTTGATCATATTTTATTCTTCTATGGTACAAGGGTTTCTAATTTTGTTGCTGATGTAGAAGGGACATTTCCATTCTGAGTGTCCTCCCTTACCTCTACCATTTCGGTTTCTTCCTCGATTAAGGTTCCCCCCCCATTCAGGAGAAGATTCAATGGTGAGGATCTATGCATCACCTTCTATCATAATATCTCCTACAGCCTCAACTTCTACTGACACAGCATTCAATGTTGCTCCTGTTTCAGCTTCTGCTACCAGAGCTTCTACATTCTCTGTTCTCTCCATAGGGTTTGATGTTGTTGCAGCCTCTCCCTATTCTTCCTCTTGATTAATTGGGTTTTTTTCTAAGACTGTCTCATCTCCCCCCTAACTGAATTGGAGGAACTCTATTCCTCTTCCTCTGCTTCCACTTCCCCCAACTATGCAAGTGCCTTTTCTTCCTCTTCTATTGGGACACCACGCAAGGGTATAGGTTCCTAAATTATCTGAGGCTAGCCTGTAAACTGTTCCTAGGTATGCTTTTGCTGTGCTAAGGCCCTAATGATAAGCAGTTTAATTAAGACGTGATGGGTGATAGAAGAGTAAGGGCGTTAGGATGATCTTACAAACCCTACCATATCATGTAGGTCTTTAAATAAATAAAATGGGATATTGAGTAAATCCCTATGGCATAAATGAGATAGTAGAAGGAACTCAGCAAAATACACAGTTTGATACCTACCTTCACATGTAATGTACTTCTTCAAGAAAACCACCACTTCATTGCAATGGTGAGGCAGTGATTGTAATGCTATCCCTCGCTTTAATTGGAGGACTTGTTCACTAGCTACTAGAAACTCCTGAATGGTAGCCGCATTATGGGTTCTTCTTCCAAGCCAAGATGTTCCTTCACGAGGAAGACCAGTAAGCTCAGCCACAATATCTTCAGTAACGTCTACACATAGACCTTTAACTTCTAAATAGGTATCTGTCAAATTTATAGAAAATTGTAGAGTCATTTCTCGATGAAAACCATTTAAGCGGTCTAGCTCATTTCTTCAAAAATGGAAAAAACCTCTGCATTTCTTCGTAGGGCCTTCGTATTTGCAGGTTCATGTTGGGTTTAGATACCCATATCATCTCTCTATCTAAATTCTAGTATCATCTTAACAAATCACAAACCCAAAAATGGAATTTACAGCACATGAACATGCACAAATAACCAAGGTCGGAGTTGGGTAAATTAGGAAAGTTAAGACAGTGATCAGCACAGAATAATTGGTAATATTTGGTCCCAAATTAGGAAAAGATGATGGTCGAATGGTAAGTTTAAGTACCAGATAGATTATGTGGATTGACAGTTAAATGAGTACGGTTCTAATGATGGGTACAAAAAGGCAAAGCATGATTAATTTTGTCAAATCCAATTAATGCCTAATCATGTCAATGATCGGACCTTGTACCTTAGCAATTATGAGAGGAACCGTGACTTTCCATAATAATGCAGCATGTCATTGCAGCCATCAAATAAAAAAAAAAAATTGTGCGTGTTGTTATGATATTACCCACGTCGAATCAAGAACTCTCTTTTCAACTTTGGTGGAAACATAATTGAAACTGTCAGGTAAGTCGAAGTCTGACAAAGTCACGGATTACAACATTGATGGCCAAATCTAGAGGAGTCGTAGCTATCCTGTCGATACATCTGGAGGAGTCGCAGCTGTGAATATAAGTAAATTAGTGAAAAATTAGCACCAGTGCAGCTGTGAAAATATAAATATAGGAAAAATTTAGCAGCATTTTAGCTGCGGAGATAGGAGAAATCGGTGAAAATTAGTAGAGTCGTAGCTGCGAAAGATAGGAAAATATGTGAAATTTAGTGGAGTCACAGATACAAAAATAGGGAAATATGCAGGATTTGGCGGGGTCGAAGCTGTGAAAGATTGGGAAATTTGCGGGATTTGGTGGGGTTGTAGCTACGAAAGATAGATAAATCTATGGGATTTGGCAGAGTCACGACTATGAAAGATAGGGAAAATAAGTAGATTTGAAAGGAGTTGCAGCTGCGAGAAATGAGAAAATGGCATACTTTAATAGAGTCGCGGCTGTGAGAAATGGAAAAATGGGAAAATTTGAATGGAGTCACAGTTGTGAAAATAGGAAAAATGACTGAAATTGAATAGAGTTGTAGCTGCGAGAAACGTGAAAATGGCATACTTTAACGGAGTTGCAGCTAGGAAAATGGGAAAAATGGTCGAATTTGAACAGAGTTGCAGCTGTGAAAACTGTTCATTATTCAAAAAAAAAAAATTTAAGGAGATCTTCCGTAATAGGAACATGAATAAGGTGCTCGGAGTTGTTAGGCCCCTTCATGACCGCTACTCATTAAGTAAGTTCCTGCACATATTCTTCAAAGAAAACAAATCAAGCGTAAAGGAAAAAATAATAAAAATAAAGCAAAACATCAATTTATTTATATACAAATTGATGTGTGGAAATCATAGTGTCCTTTTAAAGATTGACAGGGAGAAGGAAAAATGCATGTCCTTGCTTTAGCTAGTATCCTGGATCAGCTGCAACCCATGAAATAAATGTGTCCCTTGAGATTGGCTTGTAATACAGTTGCAGCATGTGCCCATTAGCAAATAATGGAGTATGATATTCATCAATAGTGATTAGATAGACTGTGCCATTGTCAAATACCCTGTCTATTTGATATGGACCCAACCATCTTATTTAAAGCTTAGCTTTGAAGTCCCTCTTGAACCTAGAATCATATAGCAATTCCCAGTCTCCTTCGCAGAATACTTTCTTCTTTATGAATCGATCAAGCCACTTAGATCGCTACTATTGAATCAATTACATTTGATGTACAACAGTTGTGCATTTTTCGTTAACTTCATTTAAATGGTTCAATCTATTCCTCTGAGCTTCTATTAAATATAAATTTTCCTCCATAGCTATCTTTAAGGTTATGATTTTGAATTCAATAGGAAAGACAACATTCTTGCCATACACCAAGTGATAGGGGGAAAAGGTCGTAGTATTGTGACAGGCCCAAAGTGCCTCTAGAATTTTGTTAGCCTAGTCCCTGCGATGGCTTTTGACTATCTTTACGAGAATAGCTTCAACTAATTTGTTGGTACTTTCCACCTAGAAATTGGCCTGTGGGTGATAAGTTGAAGTTATTATGTGCTGAATATGAAACTTCTTTAACAAAGCTTCCAATTTATGTGACACGAACTGTGGTCCTCCATCTATGATTATCTCCTTAGATACTCCAAACCGAGTGAATATTTGTCCATACAGGAAATCTATCACAACCTGGTCATTTCCTTTCACCAAAGCCACAGACTCCACCCATTTTGTCATGTAATCGGTGCAAACTAAGATGTGAAATTTCTACTTCGAGGGAGGGTTGATGGGCCCAATGAAATCCAAGGCCCATCTGTCGAAGGGTTCAACCACTAGCTCTGATTGAAGGGGCATCTCATCTAGTCTATTAGGTTGGGCCATACTCTGACATCTATCACAATCCTGTACATACATCTTTGCATCCCTTAAAACTGTTAGCCAGTAATAGCCCATTCATAATACCTTATGACATGTATGTTTATTAGCAAAGTGTCCCCCACAGGGATCGTCATGACAAGCCTTCAAGATACTGAAAATTTCATCCTCTCTAACACATCTCTTGATTTCAAGATGAGGGCCTGTGTAGAAAGGATGTCCATCTATCTAGCAGTACCTGGCACTTTGCTGGATGATATTCCTTTTCTTTCTCTTTGACAGATGTGCCGAAAGCTTACCTATGGCCAAATAGTTAGCAACATCTCTGTACCAGGAGGAATGAGCTGATACTACAAACAAATGTTCATCTGGAAAAGAATCTTCAACTAACATGCTGTCATCACTCTTAGTAAAACGAGATAAAAAATCAGCAACAACATTCTCTTTTCCAGGTCTGTCAATAATTGTAATGTCGAACTCCTGTAATAGTAACAACCATCTAGTTATGCTAGCATTTGTAATGGGTTTATTCATTAAATACTTGATCGATGAATGGTCAGTGCGCACAAAAGTGGGATATCGAGTGATGTAGTGTCTGAATTTATTGATGGAATAGAAAATGGCTAAAAGTTCCTTTTTTGTAACAGTGTAATTAAGCTCAGCAGGGGCCAAGTTTTTACTGATATAGTAAATTTCATATGTAGCTTGACCGTCTTGCTGTCCTAGCACTTCTCCAATGGAAATGTCAGAGGCATCAGAAGAAATATGAAAAGGAAAGGCACAATTGGGCCCCCTTAAGATAAGATATATAGACAACCTCTTCTTAAGTTCATTGAACATTGTTTGGCATGCATCATTCCAAATTAACTGTACATCCTTCATCAACGAAGTAAATAAAGGAGAAACAAGTTTGGAAAAATTTTCTATAAATATTCTATAATAACCAGCATGCCCTAGGAAGCTATGTACCTCTTTATGTGTTCCAGGAGTGGGCATGTTTTCAAATACCCTGATTTTGGATGGATCTACCTGGATACCATCAACAAAGATGAAGTTCCCTAAAACCACACCCTCGTTCATCATCATGTGGCACTTTTAAGTGCTCAAATATAGTTGGGTCTGCTCACAGCATGTTAAAACCTTCTCTAAGTTTTTCAGTGCCTCGTCAAAGTCACTTCCATAATAGGTAAAGTCATCCATGAAAATATCCATACTGTCATTGACCATCTCTAAAAAGATGCCAACCACAACTCTCTGAAAGGTGGCAGGTGCATTGCACAAACCGAAGGGAAGCACCCTCTATGAAAAAGTACCATAGGGGCAGGTGAAGGTGGTCTTATATTGATCTTTGGGAGCAATCTAGATCTGGTTGTACCCACTAAACCCATCTAGGAAGGAAAAAAATTTCTTCCTAGATAAGGTATCGAGTACGTGATTTATAAAGGAAAAGCGAAATGGTATTTATGTGTCGCTTTGTTTAACTCCCTATAATCCACACACAATATCCATTTCCAGTTCTTCTTTGGTACTATCATGAGTGGAGAAACCCACTCACTGTCTCAGATTGGGTAAATAAACCCTGCTTTCGAAATCTTTTGAATTTCACCTTTCACTATGTCCCTAAGGTTGGGATCCATAATTCGTTGTGGTTGGCACACAAGTCGAGAGTCACTTTTAATGTGGATGTGGTGGGTGCATAGATTAGAAGGGATACACTTCATATCTGTGTACTCCCAAGAAAAATCTCCCTTTTTTTGTTTCAAGACTGTGACCAGACATTCCAATTCATCAAGACCGAGGTTCGGATTGATATTCATTGTTTTTCCTCGCTCTATCTCAATTGGAATACTTTTTGAATTCTTGAGTACTAGTATTATACTGGTGTCACTAAATAAAGTTTCATGTGTAATATTTTCCTATTTTTCTTCATCTAGGGCACTATTCAGGATCTGGTAAACATGCACATTGATAGATGTAGGTTGACTGATGAAACTATTGATAGCATCGTCCTCTGTTTCATCTTTGAAGGTTAAGTCTTTCCCTATTGTTAATAGAGGTTGAACCTCATCTTCCTCCTCTAGCTCCATCCATAGTGGAGTTTGAGCTTCTAAGATATGTCAGGCTGGAGGGTATAAGGTAAGACTTTTTTTTTGGACCCATCTAAAATCGTCACAGACCCTGACCGACAACTGATGTAAGCATCTAATGTAGCTAACAAAGGTCCTCCCAGGATCAGCAAGTATCCCCCTAGCTATGACTTTGGTTGTAACACCAAGAATTCTGTGGGGTATTCCCACAAATCTATTGAGACAACATGGTCATCCAAGATTCCCTTGGTTTGATGGTGGACCTATAAGTGAGTTCTAAAATAGTACTGGTTGACTGAAGGCTGGTGAGCCCAAGTTTTCATATAGTTTCTGTGGTCATAATGTTGATGGTTGCGCCTGAATCCACAAAAACATTTGGTATGGCGATGTCCCAAGTCTGGTGTATAGACCTGAATACTATTCAATTCTATAAATTATATTAAAATTTTTGAACTTGAATTAATTTACACAATGACTTCTCGGACTAGGCAAATAAGGGGTTTCTTCTGGGAAATTTGCTAGCAAAAGGAGTGATAAGTGGACAGAAAACAAAGATATTTCAGCCATGGAATTTCCTCTCCCCTAAAACATTTATATCTGGTGCCATTTAGGGTTCATATTTTGCATTGCAGAAACCTACTACCATGCTTCTAGGTAGCCAAACCGTGAAACTTAGAGTAGTTCGAGATGTTTCAACCAAGGGATTTTGGAAACTTGAAAAGGTTTGTTGCAACATTAATATAAAATAAATAAACGATTTAGATATTTTACTGATATTATGGATAGTTCTAAGAATTTTTGGGTGAATTTGGGGATTTTTGGCAGTTTTGGTCAAGGGAAACCCTGTGTAGAGGAGGATCCCAAAAGGTGGTATGACCCCAACAAAAGAAGGTTATAAATATGTATATGGGAATTTATGCCTATTAGTGACCCACAAGAAACTGACAAAGCTCATTTTTAGTTTACCTAACTTGTTTTACAACAGTCTTAGTAAAACTAGTTATTAAAAGCTAGTAATCTAGCTAGGGTCTTAAAAAAGCAGTTAAATCAATTCAAATCCATTTCTGTAGAACATGAGATTTTCAAAAGAGATAAATATAATCTCTTAGAACATTAATATTCCCTTCAATCACTTCTCTAGAATATAATATCTATTACATCACTAAAATTTACTCAATCTCCCCACACATTGATAAAATAGGCCCTTTTGATGAAACTGAGACAATATTCTTTAGGGTCAGAGATATATCGACCTGATAAATGTAATTTTCAGAAAATTATGACACTACATAACATAAATTACATTATTTATGGACCATTACAAATATGCTTCCAAAATTAAGGGGCGGGAGGCCCGAATCATGGCCAACTAGGGATTGTGAGCATAGGGGAAGCATATGATTCACTGGAGCTCGACATGAACTTTATGGAGGATGAACATAGCTCTTATTATCCTATAATGTCTACAAGATAGGAATACACACCTGAAATGGAATATAAGTTGATGGAAGCAGAGGGGAATGGAATGCTAGGGCTCATCTCCTAGTAGTATGAGGCACAACACTCAGAAGTAATGCTCACATAAGTATTCAGAAATAAAATCATCAACCAAACTGAATAATGGAGTTGGAAATTACCTTAAGTAGACCTTGGGTGGCTTGTTGAGCAAGTCCTTCACCCATTGAACAAGTAACCCACTTCCCAATCTTGTTCTTATTCATGGTCATGGTGCCCGGTGAACCATCGAATGGAGTGGGCACATGGATTGGAGCAGTCATGCATCTTAAACCTTCTCCTTATGCCACATTTTGGTTGCACTTCCCCTGTCAGGATGGATGTCAAGCAACTTCTAGTATGCTTCCATGGAGGCTACCTCTAGCTAGACAAGGTGTATGAGGTAATGGTCCAACTGGTCTCGACCATAATAGGTCTCCCATGGCAAGGAGTCGACCTATCCCCATACCTATAGAAGGATGGGGAAAAACTTGACAAGAATGACATGAAGAGAAAGTACCAGCTTATCTGGGGCGGAAAGAGCTACCTCATTAACTATATCAATGAAATTGTTGTAAGGTCTGGAGCAAAAGTATTATGTAGTAAGGTTCTACGGAAGATGAGGCCTACTAAATGTAGTGCCGCAATAGTAGAGGTAGCAGAACAGTGCATGCAAGGAGTGGATATTAACTGGTCTCAGTTCCTCATGAACGAACTGATGGATGACACGGTTTATGCACAGGAACTTCTCACGGAAAAGTTTCACTACTCATGGCTTCTAATTTTGATCTCGTTTGCAACATGGACTCCTCTACCAGACTATCAACCCATGGACATCCCAGTGGAGTTCCTTGGTGCGTAGTTCTAGAACTTCTGGGAAAACAAAGACATCAAGCACAAGGCCGATACAAAGATTTCATTCTTTCTCCAAGGAGAAAGACTTAGATAGATCATGTGCAAGTAGTATAGATTGTTCCTTGCGACAGTGGCCAATCATCCTTTAATTAAATTCCACATGGGACCACACAACATCATCTTGTATCTGCGCAATGACCCCAAGAAGTAGGAACTCTCGAACTTATTTATTAGTAGGGATGTAGATATCGAGAGGGAAATCAAACACTGGCCCAAAGAATGGATTGGCCAACATGTGGAGGTTCCTGCAGAGTAGCAAGTACACCATGTGGATCTGCAGGAGAACCTACCCCAGGACCAAGCCAATACCAGCACCAAGGAGCATCAGGATGATGCCAAAGAAGAATAAGAAGAAGAAGAGAAGGACCCACCCAAAAATGGCTAAGAAGACACCCCTACTGATGAGGAGGTACATGCCAAAATAAATAGGAAAAGAAATGGAAAAGAGCCAATGGAGGAAGATGTAGAAGCCTCAGGAATCCTGCATAGGAAAAAGCAGAGGGCCAATCGACCCCAAGTCATGAACATAGCAGAAGTGGATCTAACTCTTCTTAGAGAGGCGGTTGTAGAAATAACCGAGTCTACCTTGGGTGATATCACATGCAAGCAAACCAATTGGATGACTTCTCTCAGTGCACAAGTTACCAGGCTAGAAGAGGCTGTCACAGAACTGTGTGACACTATGTAGGCTAAGACCTACAATGTAGACCCATCAGACACCTTGGTGACGCTGGTGCTTCACCCACCCTTGAGAATAGAAATTCCCATGGAGGAATTTTCTACAAATGTTGCAGAAATAGATACAAGTGTCCATAACTTGGACAAATTAACTTTGGATTTCTCTAAGATGACATTTCCACAAATCTATTCCATTCATCATGCCACAGCTACAGAGGTGAGAATTCAAGAAAAAGTGGTTGCATATATGGCAGCCAAGGCAACCAGGAAAAAAAAGGCGCACGAAGAATTCATCAAGCGCCAAAAGGAATACCTCAAAGCACAAGCGCAGAGGCTGTATTCAATGGAAGAAGCCATAAAGGAGGCAGTCATGGAATTGTCAGATGATGGGAAAGAAGGCGAGGCTGAACCTATGCACCAACTGAGGCAGTTATGCAAACTAGCCAGAGATATAAAGAAACAGGTTCAGGAATTAAAGACCAACCAAAAGCTGAGCATGCCCCCTGAAGTTGTGCAACAAAGGAAACAATCGACATATCAAGCTGTTGGCTGGCTTAGGGAAGCTAAGAATATCTGCATAGAGGCAATGGAAGCAATTTCCACGGTATGGGAGGAACTCATCGAAGATGAGACTGCGGAGCATCTTGCTGCAGAGGAGCAACAAGTAGAACTAGAGGTATTGGTGGTAAAGGAAGAGATTAAGAAGCTTCAAACAAAGGAGAAAATCACCAAAGGTGCTGATCTCAAGCAGCTCCAGGATAAGACAAAAACCCTGCGTGAGCAGGAAAACATGTGCAAAAAAGAGACGACTGAGAAACAAGCCGAAGCTGAAAGGGTGATAGGGCTAGTTCAGCCTATCCAACAATGAATCCATGAGTTCATGCAGGTAGTGGCCAATGCATCATTGGAAAACTCTAGCTCCTACCGAGTGCAAGAACTGGAGCAGCAAGTAGAAGAATCCTACGGGGAGATAGAAAGGCTTACTCCCATTTTTGTCCAATTCCAACAAAATGTTGGAAGCACAGAACAATCTATGCTAGAATATGCACTAGAGGATGAGGAAGAAGAGGAAAAGGATGAGGAAGAGGAAAAGGAATATGAAGAGGCACAAGAAGAACAACTTGAAGAAGAGCAGGAGCAAGCAAAATAACAACCCATGGAAGTAGACTCTTCAGATGATGCCAACGAAGAAATTGTATAACTCCAGTTTTGTAAGCTAAAATATAAACAATGTTTTTCTAAGTATGGGATGAGCTCGTAGTGTAGGAAACACCGCCAAAAAAAAAGTAACAAAACACATAAGAGAGGAAGCAGGATAAAGGTGCGCAAGACCAAAAAAAAAAATTACAACAAAGAAATGGTCGCACATGTTGCGCAACCTCCTATGTCCATTACTTCATGGCTCAGGACAAGCCACATGTGAGTGTTGGGGGCCTATTGGGACTAGGAAAAACGTGCAAGAAATAAGACCAAGTGAAAAAAAGTGCAAGAATCAATCCACCGCGCAAGCACAAACAAGGAAAATTAAGCATGCAACGGGAATAGAAGAAATTTGCGTAGATATGGAAATCCGCACAGACAAAGAAAATTGCACAGAAGAGGAAATATGCATAGAAGAAGGAATATGTGCAAAAGATGTAACCTACATGAAAAAATGAAACTACATGGAAGGAATATGCCACAAGGTAAAGAAGTACCACAAGTGCAGACAATAGTCAAAAGTGACAGGGCGATCATGGGTGCTGAAGTCCGATTAAGTTGGTGAATTGCACACGAGTGAATGCATGCTGTAAGTAAGGCTGTTAGTGCCTCATGTCAAGTAATGATCACTACAGTTGTAACCTAAGGGGAAAATGACGGTGACATTTAATGGAATGCCTATATGCATTCGATCCTGTGTGATCATGTAAAATGGGATAAATAGTAGGGATTCAATAGTTAGAGGGTTGGATTTTGTTTAATGTTGATTAGTGTTGGTTGTTATTGTTTTACTCTTAGTTTATTTGATTAGTTAGCAGTGGGAAAATATCTAAGGGAGCGAAGTGAAGTTATGGGATCTGAGTGGTAGATTAGTTTAAATTCTGTAGGATGCAATCGAAGGTAGTTTAGTAGGAGAGAAGCTCTATTAGAGAGGTGCAGATGTTAGAGAAGTCAATCCAGGCCATGTTTGGATTAGTACATGGTAGCAATAGTTAGGAGAAATAAGACAAAGAGAATGAGAGCAAGAGAGAGTCTAAGAAGAAATCTAGATCTAAGACAGTTTGTAGTCAAATGTAGGATGAAGGCACCATAGATTTCTCATGCCAGATGAAGAGCGCCTTGTGGTTTTCCCCAGAAGGGTTTCCACGTGAACTCTCCTATGTGTTGATGATTGAATGTGTATGTTTTCTTATGTTTTTGTTTATGATGCAAGTCCTGTCATGGTTGAATGAATTCCGTACTATCAATAGAAGTCTGAATGCATGAATGGGTTATTATGCATTGCTTCGTGAACTCTCCTATGTGTTGATTGTAATGTCCTAGTTTTGACCCCGTTACATTAGATGTATATGATGTATAAATTGTAAATTATCATGGTGTTGAGCTAAAGGCCAAGGCCCCACCATTGATCGGTTATGATATGTTTTGGGATTTAAATTTGTCACCGATTGTATATCGGGGCATGCGGCATATATTATGTTTTCCATCATGTAAATATGCATCATAATTAATTAAATGAATACGACCAGCTACGCTCGCGGCAACTAAATCGAAAGGGGCATGATTTTCCCAAGGATGAGGATGTGGGAGGGGATGTGTCAAACCTTGAACCAAAAGGGGGAAAAACCCATGTGTCATCTTCTTTTGTTTTATTCCAACCACCTTCAGTTAATCATTTATGCTGGTAGCTGAGGGAAGTTATAGCAGTTAATTGTTTTGGGAGTGGGGTGTCAGGATTGTCAGTCCATGCCTCCACGCACACTCCACCCATAGTTGACTTCTGAATGGAAAGGAAAAACGACTATCACTCTCATGTAGATTTTCTTCTTCCTCTCCACGAGTTGCTGAGCACCCACGAACTACAAATTCACATCCTTCCTGTTGTTTGTGCATCCATGGACAAAAATGGAGCTATTTTTCCTCACGCAGGGCCTCCATTGTCTGTTCCTTTCCTCACTGGGTCGGATTGCTTCCTCACGCACAAGAATTTTCCTATTTTTCCAGCTGATATAGCGAGCTAAGAGCTGTGCATTTTCACCCACGATTTTTCCTAAAAAGAGCCATTCACATCCTCAGCTGTATGTTCTCCTTAAAGACAGGTATGGTTGTGTGATTTTCGTCAATTTAATGCTGAGATTGTTATTGTGGTTCTTCCCCCATGTTTACTGTTTATTTGGGACTGTGTAATTTGATTATTGGGAGTTGTTTTGGCCACGAGAGGGGCAAGAATGACTTAGAAATCATTTTCCTTGTTAAGCTGTGACAGCTGAATGAATTGCCGGAGTGCAATGGTTGGTATTTGGATTGTGGNAGAGGTCAGGCTAGTTCTGGTGTAGGTGTTCTTGGCTCTGTAATGAGCTCACCAGCTTAGCAATTTTCCTTCTCCAGCTCCTTAATGGCCTGATAAACCCAAATGTGTTGGCTTGGCTGTGTTTTGTGTATCCTTGGCTACGTGTAAGCCTGTTGTTCCCTTATTCCTTGGAGAATCATGCCTAGCTCGGGGGTGGCAGTGTTGCTGAGAGATTGATGAGCACGATGGCCTATGGTTGGGTGGAACGTTGCAGCGACGTAGCTGGTTGTGGATCAAGTTCATCATAAGATAAGTGATCTTGTGTATTTTACCTCTGCAACTATATTTCTATTAATGATATAAAATGAACATGTTGAATGAATGTTGTTTCCGCTGTGTCTGGTAAATAATTATCATACATGCATATCTAAGTTCAGTGCACATGTTTAAGCATTATGTTCAGTAAATTTTATGCCTGTACATGTGTATTTGGCACCTAGCCGAGGTGGTTTAAGCCATGGAGATCGTGTCCTCTTTTTCGGTCGGAGGCATGGGGACACGACAGCATGGTATTAGAGCACTGGGTTGTAGCAATGGGCCTCTATGGGCCAAGAAGATGAAGTGGCAGAGGGTAGAATTACCTTCTATGTTCAGCAGAACAGCAGCAATTAGGAATTTGATGGAAGCAAGTTTCAAAAAATCGCCTAAGTGTTTGAACAGTGGTCCATCAGAGCACTAAGAGGAATCAACTTCTGCTGTGGTTGAAGGATTCGTCATTTGACAGCCCGCAGTTGCGCTTGTGAAAAGGGTTAGACCGCCATCGTAGTAATGGGTCCGATTGCTGACACGGTCGAAGAAAGACAAATTTTGAAAATTTGTCTAAGTATTGGGAAATCGGAAGTGGGAGTGATCTCCTGTCCACCATTGCGGAAGGGTTCGAGAAGTCCCCCATCCGCCGTTTCGGAAGCAGAAGCATTAAGGCTTCCGATCCAGAAAGACCGTCGACGTCTGAAAAGTTGAAAATTCTCCAAGTAAGATCAGACGTCGGAAGGATTCGGACTTTGGTGAGCCACCGTTGTGGAAGCCAAAGTCATTTGGCTTCCGATGTCAGAATTCTGCCGATGTCCGACGTTACGGTTGTTCTAAGTGCCGATCGGGAGAAGTTAAGGTTTGGCGAGCCACTGTTGCGGAAGCCAAAGCCATTTGGATTCCGATGAGAAATTCCACCGACGTTTGACGTTCAAGTTTCTCTAAGTGCCCAAAATCGGAAGAGTTGATGAAGTAGACTTTCGCCGTTGCGGAAGCGAAATCACAAAGGCTTCCGACCGGAGAGTCCGCTGACGTCTGACGTTGCGAAAGGATTGGAGCTTCTGAGAGCCACCGTTGTGGAAGGATTGGAGCTTCCGAGAGCCGTCGTTGTGGTTTCCTAAATGGCTAAACCACCCGAAGCACAAAGGCTTCTGACAGTCGATCAGAGAGACAGCCGACAGCCGATTCTGCAAAGGGAAAATTTGTGTTTTCGGTGGGATTTTTCCAATAGATTTTGACTATTCCTCAATGAAATTTTGAGTTGTTTTGCAGAGAATTTTTAGGGCTGAAAATGAGAAAAGAGGCAGCAATCTTATGCGCCAGATTATGCGAAAACCAATGTTTTATAAAAAAACAACGACAAAAAAATGAGGGCGCTGCCTTGGACCCGCCCTACAGTGGCGCAGGGAAGCCACAAGGGGGCAAGCCCCCTTGACCCCCGTCGTCCCCCTCAGATAGACATTCTTGGATGAAGAACATTTTTGTGTGGTTGGGAATTTGAAATTTTATGGTTACTCTAGGAAGAAGGTAAGTGATTCTGATTTATATGCTATGCATCTAACGTTTGTGTTATTAACACGTTTGCAAAGTCATAGTCACCTTCCAGGGAAATATTCCAGGTAGTGCAGTTTGGTAAGTAAGTGGTGGATCAGTATGAGAACCCATGATGGATATGATGCTCAGGATTCTTATGAGCATGCCCAAGATGCCATGGGAGAAAATGCCTGAAATAGAAATGATGACATAGAGTCTAATGGAAGGAGATTCCAAGAGACACCGTCAGATGTTGCAGCTACTATGAGAAGCTTGATTAAAGCCAAGGAAGAGCAGCATCAGTTGAATGCTGCAATGTTGCAGAGTTTGATAGACTTGCACAATTAGACTGTGGACAAGGTACAGCAAGACCAGAAGGCAGTAAGAGCAGTACTAGGAGAAGGAGAAGGACTTATAGTGGATCATCTGATTCTGAAGAATCCAGCGGGGATTCAAGCTCTTCTTCTCATAAAATAAAATGAAAGAGACACCATAGGGATTGCACTCGTGATGAATTTAAGAAAGCTAAACCTCCTACATTTGATGGTGAGGTAAAGACTAGACAAGAGGCTGAAGCTTGGCTTCTTGGGATTACGAAGTACTTTCAAGTGCATGATTATTCAGGAAATATGAAGGCAAGAGTTGCCATATTCAATCTGAATGGAAGAGCATCCATTTGGTGGGTGTTAACACCCAAAAAATTTTCACTACCTCATTTACCCCATTACATGGCTCATTTGTCCATTTTCCTACCATATTTTCCTTAAAAACCCTGAAAATCCAACTAAAAAGCCTCCAAAAGGCCATAAAACCATCTAAAAAGCCTCCAAAAGGCTTAAAATGCCTCCAAAAGGCATTTTCCTCCAAAAATATCCAAAATTCCTCTAAAAATAGAAAAAATCCCCTAAAAGGGAAGAAAAATATAAAATAATGAGGAAAAGGAGGAAAAAACCCTAAACAACTTCCCTAAACCATATGGTTTTCAAAACCATGGGCCAGCACTCCACCACTAAAAAACTATAAATAGGTGATGGAGACCCCTTATTTCACATCCACAATCACAAGCTTCCTTACTCTGCCAAAATTGCCCTTGAAACCCTAGCTCACCCTTTGAGCTACTTTCACCATTGAGAGCCCCTTTTGGCCCATTTCCACCACCGAAGAAAGAGAAGGAGCAGCTGGAGCTTGGAGCAACCTCTCGGATCAGCGCAAAGGGCTTCACCAACCTCTACATCAAAGGTAATATCAATAAAAAACCATTCTTTATATTTTGCTGTTTTGTTTCATGCACGTGTTTTAGATTAGTTTTTATTCCTATTTAGCATATTTATTTCCATTTTATTGAACTGCTACTAAGGAGTCCATTCTCCTTAGTAGGTGCTCATTCGCACAAGCTCGGGGTAGAACCCTAGCTACAATTTTTGCGACTTCAACCTTCCAATCTATTCCACCCCCATCACCCGCCACTGACGTGTCTGACCTGTGTACCCTGTCCCATAATACGCGAACTCCTACTAATCAACCGCCCTTGTTGCCTAAACCCCCTTTGGTACCTAGCCACATTGGTGCTACCCCCATCCATACCATTCCTTTCCCTCCCTCAGGAGTAGTTAGTGCCCCGGTCATGGCTACCCTCAGCCTCCCTGGGTTAACCTTAGGATTACCCATTTGGTATCTTTCGCCTCCCATTCCCCCGCCGACACCAGATGTCGTCCTGCAACCGGTGCAACCCATTGTCACTACTAGTCAACCACCTCCCGGTGTCGCTACCCCGTCGTCCTCCACGACCCCCCCCCCCTCCTCTTACCAAACCCACTGGGGGCAGAGGCCCCCAACCTTACTCTGCTATCCCACCTCCCAAGACAGTCAAAAACCCCCCTGTGTTTCATGCTCCTCCCAAATGCACGTTGTGCTATGAGTTGGGCCATGCGACTCACCAATGTCCTCAGTTACCGGCACTACAGGAACACATGCAAATGCTTGACGACAACCCCACTATCCCGGTTGTCTACCTTGATCCAACCCCTACGCCTCGCGACAAGTCCCTGCGCACTAACCACTCCTGTGCCATATGCGGTATCTATGGGAATTACACAAATCACTGTCCCGATCTCCCTGATTATAGAGCAGCTCTCTTTGAGATGAACAATCTGGATCTTGAGACGGCACCACCCACCATTGAGGAGATCCACCCCCCGATCTCTTCCCCTTCCGAAGAGATTAATACCATTTATATGATCTCTTCCGTCACTACCCCCTCGTCAACCAATTTGACATCACAAACATTCCATACTGATGAAGAGATTCTCGAGGCTCTCACTGCCCCAGATTATCCCTGGGATGACATGCACCATCGTTCCTACTTCCTGCCAGATGCATCCTCCTCTAACACTGCTGCCTGTTTCTTTTTCAACCATGTTATCACTCGATTCGAGGTCCCTAAACAGTTGGTCTCAGACCATGGATCACACTTTGAAGATTCCGTGTGGCGCGAGTTATCCACCCTCCTTAAGTTTGAACACCAATTTTCCTCTTCTTACTACCCTCAAGGGAACGGTCAAGTAGAAGCTATTAACAAAATCCTAAAAACCATACTCCAATGCACTATTGACCGACATAAGTCAAATTGGCACCATATGCTTTTCCCTGCCTTATGGGCTTACCGTACCTCCACCAAGACCACCACTGGTTTTACCCCATTTCATTTAGTTCACGGTGTAGAGTCTGTCCTCCCCATCGAGTGTCAGATACCTGCCTTACATATCGCCGTCGAGCTTCTCCCCAATACCTCCCCCCTTGAGAAACGTTTGCTATCCCTCGAAAAAGCAGATGAAGATCGTCGTGCCACTCTCCAGAACATCGAAGCGGCCAAAAACCGCTCCAAAGCCGGTTATGACAAACATGTCCACCCTCGAACTTTCCACGAAGGGGACCTCGTACTCGCCTATGACCAGGCCCATGACAAAACCAATAAAGGAAAGTTTGAATCCATGTGGCAAGGCCCTTACATTGTGCAGACTTGCCTCGGCAAGGGGGCCTACATTTTAGCTGATTCTACGTTGCATAATTTTTCTACGTCATTTTTTGCCCACTTTTTAGGCACCACTAGTCATCTCGGTTTGCGCGCCACTTCGGCCGTTCTCCGTTTTTCCCACTGTTTATATCGCCGGATTCATTTTTCCGAGCTCGTGATGATGCTTGAGATCATTTCTCGCTCTCACTTGGTACAATTTCAACATTGTGTCCCGACACCTTGCTGCCTCGATTTGTGTGCCACATCGACCGCCATCCGATTGTTCCACACTTTTTACATGAGCTATCCACTCCTGTCATACTGCAATTGTTTCGTTATTTTGCCACCATTCATTTTCCCCACAAGGAGGCCCACCAGTGTTCCCCCCCACCCTCGTTCCTGGTCATCATAAATGTTCCTTGATTGAACACTTCCTCCTTGCCTGGCCATTCCATCTCTTCAGAGTCTTCTTATTTGCTTTTAGACTCCTTAAAATTGAAAGCAACCACGAGCATGAACTGTCCTGGGCTCATAAAATCCACACGACAGTACCATTCCATTACTTCATAGTCTTCTTATTTGCTTTCAAACTCCTTAAAATTGAAAGCAACCACGAGCATGCACTGTCTTGGGCTCGTAAAATCCACATGACAGTACCATTCCATTACTTCAGAGTCTTCTTATTTGCTTTCAGACTCCTTAAAATTGAAAGCAACCATGAGCATGCACTGTCTTGGGCTCGTAAAATCCACATGACAGTACCATTCCATTCATTCAGAGTCTTCTTATTTGCTTTCAGACTCCTTAAAATTGAAAGCAACCATGAGCATGAACTGTCCTGGGATCGTACAATCCACACGACAGTACCCTTCCATCCCTTCAGAGTCTTCTTATTTGCTTTCAGACTCCTTAAAATTGAAAGCAACCACGAGCGTGAACTGTCTTGGGCTCATATAAATCCACACGGCAGTACCATTTTTCTCGTTCCCTAACCCATGAAGCAGTCCCCCCATGCCTCTTGGCACCATGATCGATCCTCTCGGCAGCACCCCCAATTAGGTCGCCTTTGTTCAGAGTATTCTGCAGTCTCCTGCCATTTTACCACAGCTTGAGTCTCCCTCAGCCCAGTCACCTTCCAGATGCAACATAGCTATGATACCCTTACCACTCGTCAGTTTCATATGCTGCCCGATCATCCCCACCATCATACTCTGAACAAAGGAAGTTTGAGTCCACCCACTCTACTTGCCCAATTATTCCCCCCGGTTTCTCAATCCTACCATCAGTACTATCACATTTCGATTTTCCACCTCGCGCTCCTATCAAGGAAACATCATTGCCTTGATAATTGCAGGTCTCCCTCTGTCGACGACAGCCCCTCTATTCCAGAGGATAGACCCAGAGGCCCCTGCGCCTTGGACCCATCACCATCTGTGGTGAGTGCCTACGGACCATTTTGGGAGGAGTCATCATTGCCTCTCTGAATGGTTGTTTCTCACATGCTTGACTTCAGCACCTTGATCGCATTGTTGAGAATCACGCAGGATTTAGATGCCTTCCATTATTTGTCGAAGACCCCGCATTTCCCCCGACTCTAGGACATTGGTGAG
Organism: Pseudotsuga menziesii; assembly: GCA_001517045.1. Lineage (NCBI taxonomy): Eukaryota > Viridiplantae > Streptophyta > Pinopsida > Pinales > Pinaceae > Pseudotsuga > Pseudotsuga menziesii. The sequence goes on along the minus strand of LPNX010546272.1, from coordinate 368,368 downwards.
TCACTTCAGAACGCCCAGTTATATGTTCCCGTAGATGTCCGGGATGCGCTGGCGATTGTATTCGAAATCCATCCAGTTCCATGCTTCCTTGAGTACCCAGTTCAGTTCCAGTTCAGTGTACCATTGCGAGTATGACCCTTGTCACTTTGGTCCCGCAGCTCATCAGTTCCTTTGGTACCACATTCAGTAGCACTGCTGTCATTCCGGTGCATCATTTTTTCAGCTCAGACATGATCAACACAGCAGTATATCCCAGATTTGTGTCCCTTCTAGAATCTTATGATCTACACAGTGGTTTTTTATGTATCATACAGGTCCCTCTTCTTAGGCCTCACAGTTATGTTTATGTATCTTGATACGAGCATGGGTATGCCCGCCTCGTCCATATATTGAGATTCTTCGTCATTCAGTATTTGAGGCCATGTATATGTCAGGTCCCCATATTTTGGACCCCATTGTTATTATTATGGTATATCCTGATACAAGCATGGGAATGCCCGCCTCGTCCATATGATCAGATGATTCCTCATCCATTATTGAGGTTATGTACTTTTTGTTCTTGCAGACGGTCCGGGATCGTTTGTTTCTTCTCTTTTCCACACCCCAAGAAAACCATATATTACTTATGATGTCCATCGGCCATACGATGAGCTCTCACCCTCACACATCACGGGGCAATCTGTTAACACCCAAAAAATGTTCACTACCTCATCTACCCCATTACATTGCTCATTTGTCCATTTTCCTACCATATTTCCCTTAAAATCCTTGAAAATCGAACTAAAAAGCCTCCAAAAGGCCATAAAACCATCTAAAAAGCCTCCAAAAGGCATTTTCCTCCAAAAATATCCAAAATTCCTCTAAAAATAGAAAAAATCCCCTAAAAGGGAAGAAAATATAAAATAATGAGGAAAAGGAGGAAAAAACCCTAAACAACTGCCCTAAACCATATGGTTTCCAAAACCATGGGCCAGCACTCCACCACTAAAAAACTATAAATAGGTGATGGAGACCCCTTATTTCACATCCACAATCACAAGCATCCTTACTCTGCCAAAATTTCCCTTGAAACCCTAGCTCACCCTTTGAGCTACTTTCACCATTGAGAGCCCCTTTTGGCCCATTTCCACCACTGGAGAAAGAGAAGGAGCAGCTGGAGCTCAAAGCAACCTCTCGGATCAGCGCAAAGGGCTTCACCAACCTCTACATCGAAGGTAATATCAATAAAAAACCATTCTTTATATTTTGTTGTTTTGTTTCATGCACGTGTTTTAGATTAGTTTTTATTCCTGTTTAGCATTTTTATTTCCATTTTATTGAACTGCTACTAAGGAGTCCATTCTCCTTAGTAGGTGCTCATTCGCACAAGCTAGGGGTAGAACCCTAGCTACAGTGGGAACACTTCAAGCAAGTGAAGAGGATCAGTGAAAGGAGACTTAATTGGAAACAGTTCAAGAAGTATTTCAAGCAGAAATACCTCTCTGACAGGTATTATGATGACAAGATCAAGGAATTCCATGAGCTAAGATTGGGACAGCAAACCATGGAAGAGTATGCAAACAATTTTTTGGAGCTATTGAGGTATGTCCGGTACATCAGAGATGAAAAAGTGAAGGTCCAACATTTTCTGAGTGGATTACCTCAGTCTTACAAAGATAGGATTGGGTTTTATGAGCCTAGAACTCTTAAATAAGCGATAAGAAAGGCTAAGTATTGCTATGAGAAAAGCAAAGGAAAACCTGATTACCATAAGGCATGGAAGGACAAGAAGAATGAGAAGTTTGACCAAAGGAAGAAAGGTTTTAAACCTTCTAATTTTAGGAATCAGCAGAAGCAGCCATCTCAAGCTGCAAGTAAGCCGGTTGGAGTGACAGGAGAAAAGCCTAAAGATCCACAACAGAATAGAGGGCCACTTCAATGTTGGAAATGTGGAGGACCCCACATGCGCAGGAATTGTCCACTCGAGAATGAGAGTGCAAGACCAGCTTATAACATTCAAGAATCGGAAACAGTGGTTCAAGTAGCAAGGGCAGTTCCTAGGATCTATGCCGCACTGGAGGATCGCCAAGCATATCACCAGTCAGCTGTGGTTGAAGTAGCAGGTAAGATTGTTGAGCAATCTGTTTCTATTTTGATTGACCCTGGTTCAACGCACAGTTACATTACTCCTAGAGTAGTGGATATTTGTGCTTTTAAGAAAGTGAAGCATAGGAAGTCTTGGTTAGTCCAGCTAGCCACTGGAACTAAGAGAAAGGTCAGTGAAGTGGTAGAGAAATGTCCATTGGTCATGAATGGATTGGTCACTTGTGTAGATATGAACGTTCTACCTCTTGGTTCCTATGATGTTCTCATTGGAATGGATTGGTTAGAAGCTCATAGGGTGAAGCTTGACTGTTACAATAAGACCTTTGAATGCATGAATGAAGAAGGGAACCTCATAGTTATGAAAGGTATTCCAAAGGTGATTTCAGTACGGCAAGTTTCAGCAATGCAGTTAAAGAAGTTCTATAGGAAGGGTTGCCAGTTGTATGCAGCTCATATTTTGGAGAAATCAAGAGACGAAACTCCTCGGTTGGAAGACTATCAGGTGTTGCAGGAATTCAGGGATGTGTTTCCTGATGAGATTCCAGGGCTTCCTCCAAAGAGGGACATTGATTTCACAATTGAACTTGTGCCAGGAGCAGCACCAGTGTCCAAGGCACCCTACAGGATGAGTACATCAGAAATGCTAGAGTTGAATATGCAGCTGCAAGAGATGTTGGAAAAGAAGTATATTCAGCCGAGTGTGTCTCCCTGGGGAGCACCAGTCCTATTTGTAAAGAAGAAAGATGGTACACTCAGATTATGTATCGATTACAGACAGTTGAACAAGGTTACTGTGAAGAATAAATATCCTTTGCGTAGGATTGATGACCTCTTCGATCAGATGAGAGGAGCAAAGGTATTTTCCAAGATTGACTTGAGGTCTGGTTACCATCAGGTGAGAATCAAGGATGAATACATTCATAAGATAGCCTTCAGGACAAGGTATGGGCACTATGAGTTTGTAGTGGTACCATTTGGTCTCACGAATGCACCAGCTACATTTATGTGCCTCATGAATAGTGTCTTCAGTAGGTATTTGGACAAGTTTGTTCTTGTTTTCCTTGATGACATTCTTGTATATTCTAAGAATGAGGAAGAGCATGAAGAGCATTTGAAATTGACATTGAGTTTGCTCAGGGAGCATCAGTTGTATGCAAAACTGAGCAAGTGTGACTTCTATAGAGATAGAATTCAGTATTTGGGTCACATTATCTTAGAGGAGGGTATATCTGTGGACCCTGAAAAGATTGAAGCCATTATGAATTGGCCTACTCCAAGAAATGTGACTGATGTAAGATCTTTCATGGGACTTGCAGGATATTACAGGAAATTCATTGAGGGATTCTCCAAAGTTGCACATTCCATCACTTCTTTGCAAAAGAAGGGGATGAAGTTCGAATGGACAGCAAGGTGTGAAGAAATCTTCAAGCGGCTGAAGAGTCTTCTCACCAATACACCAATATTGAAAGTTGCAGATCCAGAGAAAGATTTTGTGGTATGTACCGATGCATGTGGACAAGGGCTTGGAGGAGTCCTTATGCAAGACAACCATGTGATATGTTATGAGTCAAGAAAGTTGAAGGAGCATGAGAAGAACTATGCCACTCATGATATAGAGCTTGCAGCCATAGTACATGCTCTCAAGATGTGGAGACATTACTTGATGGGTAGGAGATTTGAGCTCAGAACAGACCATTGTTGTCTGAAGTATCTGTTTGATCAGCCTACTCTGAATGCTAGGCAAGCAAGATGGCTAGAGTTTTTATGTGAATTTGATTTTGAAATCAAGCACATAAAGGGAAAAGAGAATAAGGTAGCTGATGCACTCAGCAGGAAAGTGCAAGAAATGCATCTGGCATCTCTTAGTAATTGCCAATCAGATTTGAGGCAGCAGATTGTTAGTCATACTACTGGAGATGAATTGTATGAGCAGGTAAAAGACAAATTGCAGCAGCAAAGTCTTGAGAAGAGGTATGAGGGATATAAATTGGAAGGAGATGGAATTCTCACTTATAAAAATAGAGTTTATATTCCAAATGTAGCGGATTTGAGGAGAGTTGTCATGGATGAAATCCATCAAGCTCCATATTCTGGTCACCCAGGATATCAGAAGACAGTTGCTACAGCTAAGAAGCAGTACTTTTGGCCAGGTATGAAAAAGGACATGGCTGAATACATTTCAAGGTGTATGAAATGTCAACAAGTAAATGTTGAGCATCAACATCCTACAGGTTTGTTGCATCCTTTGCCAGTTCCGGAATGGAAATGGGAAGTTATTTCCATGGATTTTATTACAGGATTTCCAATGACTTGGAGAGAACATGATTCCATCATGGTTGTGGTAGACAAGTTGACTAAGGCAGCACATTTTATACCATTGAAGTCTACGTATGAGGCTGGTGACATCACGAAGATCTTCATGAAGGAGATTTTTAAATTGCATGGATTACCGAAGGCAATAGTCTCTGACAGAGATGTCAAGTTTACTTCCAACTTTTGGAAGGGGTTGTTTGCAGATTTGGGTACAAAGCTAAACTTCAGCACTGCATACCATCCACAGACAAATGGTCAGACAGAGAGATTCAATCAAGTGCTTGAAGATATGCTTCACATGTATGTGATGGACAAACCAACCAAGTGGGAAGATTACTTGCACTTGGTAGATTTTGCTTATAACAATGGATAGCAAGCATCCTTGGGGATGAGTCCGTATGAAGCTTTGTATGGAAGAAGGTGTAGAATGCCAGTGACTTGGGATAATCCAGTGAACTGTATTGTGTTTGGACCAGAATTGCTCAAGGAAATGGAGCAAGAGGTTGCAAAGATCAGGCAGAAGCTGAAAGCAGCACAAGACCGACAGAAAAGCTATGTAGATAAGCATAGGCTGAATAGGGAGTTCAGTGTTGGGGATCATGTTTACCTCAAAGTGAGGGCAAGGAAGAGTTCCTTAAGACCTGGAAGTTGTGCCAAGTTGTCACCGAGATACTGTGGGTCGTTTGAAGTGCTTGAAAGGATAGGGCCAGTTGCATATAGACTTGCATTGCCTGCTAGCACTAGAGCTCATAATGTTTTTCATGTTTCTTTGCTTAAAAGATATGTACATGATCCTAACCATGTGATAAATTGGGATGTGATTCAAGTGGAACCCGAGGGAGAGTTCCGAATCGAGCCAACGTGCATCCTTGATAGGAAGGTCACAATGCTTCGGAACCGGGCCATAGGTCAGGTAAAGGTGCAATGGGAGCACTACGGACCTGAAGAGGATACATGGGAGCTGGAGGATTCCATGCGATTGGCACATCCATTTTTGTTCAATTCTGCAGAACACTGAGGCGATACCAGTGTAGCATTTTGTTCAAATTTTGTAAAGCACTGAGGACAATGCTATTGAAGGGGGAGGGGAATGTAATGTCCCGGTTTTGACCCCGTTACATTAGATGTATATGATGTATAAATTGTAAATGATCATGGTGTGGAGCTAAAGGCCAAGGCCCCACCATTGATCGGTTATGCTATGTTTTGGGATTAAAATTTGTCGCCAATTGTATATCGGGGCATGCGGCATATATTATGTTTTCCATCATGTAAATATGCATCATAATTAATTAAATGAATCCGACTAGCTACGCTCATGGAAACTAAATCAAAAGGGGCATGATTTTCCCAAGGATGAGGATGTGGGAGGGGATGTGTCAAGCCTTGAGCCAAAAGGGGGAAAAACCCATGTGTCATCTTCTTTTGTTTTATCCCAACCACCTTCAGTTAATAATTTCTGCTGGTAGTTGAGGGAAGTTATGGCAGTTAATTGTTTTGGGAGTGGGGTGGCAGGACTGTCAGTCCATGCCTCCACACACACTCCACCCATAGTTGACTTCTGAATGGAAAGGAAAAACGACTATCACTCTCACACAGATTTTCTTCTTCCTCTCCACGAGTTGCTGAGCACCCACGAACTACAAATTCGCGTCCTTCCTATTGTTTGTGCATCCATGGACAAAAACATAGTTGTTTTTCCTCACGCAGGGCCTCCATTGTCTGTTCCTTTCCTCACTGGGTCGGATTGCTTCCTCACACACAGGAATTTTCCTAGTTTTCCAGCTGATACAGCGAGCTAAGAGCTGTGCGTTTTCACCCACGATTTTTCCTAAAAAGAGCCATTCACGTCCTCAGCTGTATGTTCTCCTTACAGACTGGTATGGTTGTGTGATTTTCGTCAATTTAATGCTGAGATTGGAACTGTGGTTCTTCCCCCATGTTTATTGTTTATTTGGGACTATGTAATTCAATTATTGAGAGTCGTTTTGGCCACGAGAGGGCCAAGAACGACTCAGAAATCGTTTTCCCTATTAAGCTGCGACAGTTGAATGAATTATCAGAGTGCAATGGTTGGTCTTCGGACTGTGGGAGGAGCAGAGATGTTGGATTAGATTTGCTTGATAAACCTGGTGGCTGGAAACCACACAGACAGAGCTAGAGGGTTGGCCTTCTTCTCCATCACCCCTGAATAGCACTGGAAGGGAATGCAGGGCCTGAGGGACTGTGTAGCAAAGAAGGGACTGATTCCTTGTGTTGGGTGTGTTTGGGTGTCTTAGAGGTCAGGCTAGTTCTGGTGTAGGTGTTCTTGGCTCTGTAATGAGCTCACCAGCTTAGCAATTTTCCTTCTCCAGCTCCTTAATGGCCTGATAAACCCAAATCTGTTGGCTTGGCTGTGTTTTGTGTATCCTTGGCTACGTGTAAGCCTGTTGTTCCCTTATTCCTTAGAGAATCATGCCCAGCTCGGGGGTGGCAGCGTTGCTGAGAGATTGATGAGCACGATGGCCTATGGTTGGGTGGAACGTTGCAGCGACGTAGCTGATTGCGGATCAAGTTCATCATAAGATAAGTGATCTTGTGTATTTTACCTCTGCAACTATATTTCTGTTAATGATATAAAATGAATATGTTGAATGAATGTTGTTTCCGCTGTGTCTAGTAAATAATTATCATACGTGCATATATAAGTTCAGTGCACATGTTTAAGCATTGTGTTCAGTAAATTTTATGCCTGTACATGTGTATGGGGCACCCAGCTCGGGTGGTTTAAGCCATGGAGATCGCGTCCTCTTTGCCGGTTGGAGGCATGGGGACGTGACATTAATGATTGACTGTGTATGTTTTCTTATTTTTATGTTTATGATGCAAGTCCTGTCATGGTTGAATGAATTCCGTACTATCAATTGAAGTCTGAATGCATGAATGGGTTATTATGCATTGCTTCTGAATATTAGTTTATATTTATAGTACAATCGCTGCCCCGCGGCTGTTATATTGCGCATGTTTGTTAGATTGCTTTTATATTCCATTATGTTTAAAGTACTAAGGATGAATCTATGTCACATCATTAGTAGTTAATAAAATATATGCATGGTGTGCAGTATAGTTTGGTGTAAATGACTGCATCCTTGTGACTTGGTTGAGCTCCTTGTCTGCATGCCAAGCGACTATAATCCCTTGACGAATCACAGAAACATGGTTCCATTGATTACCCATCGAAGAGATATCTCAGGTGAGACTGCACCTACTGTGCGGGCATTGCTGACGGGTCTTGCTCTATCGTGCCAGTATCTCAGGTGTTTTTGGGTTGATAGGCTGCGGAAAACCTAGGTCGCATGAGTTAGGAAAAGTGGTCAACAAAGGGTATTACAATCATATTGTTCTCCTCTTCTGTAATATAAATTTCAGATTCTAGATCATAACAATTGTGTATTTGATTTTCCATGGGATCATTCACTTCTTATTCATCAACACAATTCTCTAGAAATGGAGGTATTACTTATTGGTCCTCAGCATTCCTCGAATTTCTTTGATATCTTTGTGTAATCGGAGGCGCAGGAGGAGGTCTCTTGAAATTGGGATTCCTGATTTGTGGCTCGGGTTTCTCTTTGTTTGGAGGTTTATTATCCAATGATAATATGTCCATCAACCTCTCCATTGTTTTCATCATTGCGCCAAGAGGTGCTCTACATCTCAATATGAGGAATATCTTGTAACGTTTGTCATGAGGGAGATCTTGTAACATTTGTACATCTTGTAATGTTTGTTACTAACAAAATAATAAAAAATAAAAATTTTAATTATCCACCAAAATAAATGTCAGCCACAAAAACAACCTAATATGGGGGAGATGTTGTAATGTTCCTACCTGTTACGGAGAAAAATTTCTATGGCTTGGGGTACCACAACAGATAGAGTAACTGCAAAAATCAATCCCTTCCCAATATGCAAGATAAATAAAAATCTAAAACTAAAGGATCTCAAAACATACCTTATTCCGGATGGTTGATGTAGATCCCCATTGATCCTTTCCAATCTCACTTGTGTTAACAATTTGCTCTCTCAACAGTCAACAAATAAGACAAGCAGGCAATATCATTGTGTTAGACCTACTCTAGCATATATAATCAATAACATATAAGGATTTAAAAGCATCCATGGATTCAATATTCATTTAAATACACATTATTGGATAGGAAAAGATATTTCTATTAATATAAATCATATATTACAAGAATGAAAACCTCTGTCGGCACGTCTGCAAACCAAAGAAACTGAGTCCTCCACCTGGGTCTCCACCACTTTAATCCTCCATATCTCGATAGCAAGCTCATAAGAAAAGGAAAGCTTGGGAAGAACACAAAGTGATCCAAGGGTCAAAGGGATGCATACTCAAGTATAAGCTTTGGCAACAATGGACTATAGTTTTCTTGCTCTTCAATTCCTCTCCCTTCAATGTATCCAAAGGGTTCCTTATATAGTGCTTCAATGGGGTAATGGAAGGTCGAATATGAGCAATATCAAGGGATATGGAAGGCGAAGAGACAAGTGACTTGGTTCCACATCAAGAAAAACTCCAAAACTATTTGGCCTTTTGCACACCTCCCGATGTACGTGGGTTTAAGGATCATATATGCATATATACGCAAGAATAGGTTTAAAAGGCGCGTATGGAAAATAATGCATGTTTTAGGGATTATATTGGAAACATAAAAGGTACAAAAATGGTCCATGGGGTCCCAAGAGTCTACAGAGGGAAAGGGAAGGTCATAAATGTGTGATCCACCATGTGTGGTAAAATCTGCTGTAACAGATGCCCCCTAATGTGTGAGGTCAAAGGGGTGATACGATGGCTGAAATACATTATAAGTCCATCCCAGAAATGGAGTGATGAAGAACCAGGTGGAAGAACCAACCATCCAATAGTATAATACAATAATCAAACTCTGCACATGACTGCAAGTACATACAGCAATCCCAGATACATAAGCTTACAATGGCCATGAATAGGTATGATACAAAATATGACATCTATGGTCATCACCACGTATAATATAAATAGATCTAAATATTCATGATGAAGATATACAAAGGATCATGATATCCATGAAAGATAAATATATACAATGGATTAAGATCTCCATAATGGTTGAAGATATCTGACATACACTAGAATTAAGTCATGAGAGCTGAAATCTCATGAACACTGGCACGATCAAGGAGGTAGCATATATAAAATTCCACCAATATAGAAGGTCTTCTACATAATCCACTACAAGTACATGTCCTACTATGTGAATAGAGGTGTCAAGGTCGAACATAGTATTCCATCGTCTAATTACCGGTCATTGATGTATATCGTTAACAGACACAAGATTACCCACCGATAATGAAAATGGGAATCAAAGTACTAGAGTGAAAACTAACAAGTGTGAATAAATGTGTTGAGGTCGAACACTTGAAAGAATCCATCGATCAGGGGAAATTGATGTATTCCCAAAAATTGTCGATGGCGAGAGAACCTGCCACTGATGAATGAAAGTCTTAAGGCACTCAAAATGACTCTAGACTCCTATCCCAAAATAAATGATCTGAATTCGATGGGATGAAATCTGCTGGAAGGAGGGCATTAAGGCATCCCCCATCATCCAACATGAGGTACTCAGCAAATCTGTATAATGTGGAAGGACTCAATCATAATGTGCACAAACTAGTATCAATATCATGAATGACCAACATGCAAAGTCAAGAGAATTGAGAAATGGCCAACTCAAGTTTCAAGTTCCTTTGAAAAAGAGCATAAAGGTGAATGGGGATTGAATGTAGGTAGCATAGACTCAATATCCAAAACTGGGACATCTGTATGACACAGGAGGCATCAACAGAGGCTCCATAGGTACTGGAAGCTTAACTAGTCACTGGAGATAATTCAGAGAAACGAGTACAACTCCTAAAGTAAAACTATTAACCCAACCAATGGATGTGATATACAGTGCTCTATTCGAAGGTGACACAACTTGACTACTACCAAAGATAACATCTTTTTCTGTCCGACTTTTTGTTTTTTTGAATTTTTTTTTTGGACTTTTTCAAATATTTAGAAAAGGTTGAAAAAGAATAAAAGTGATTTATAGTTATATACTAGGAGGATACGAGTGTCAAGAGGCAAACAAACTATTTCCAAGGAGCGAAACATACCTATGCTCAATACAAGGACACATGTGTAGGATAACGATGCTCAGGGGATAGTCTGCTCCCAGAAAACATGAGGAATCAAGAAGCAAAGGATATGTAAAATGGCTCTACTTGGAGAGACATGAGACAAGCTCGGGCTATATGGCTAATAATAAAAATCAGGGAAGCCGACATAAGTCTCAATAAGGAAAGAAAAACTCATGATAACGCAATTACAACTTGACATAAGGGAGTCCTGGGAAAAAGTCCAACAAAAAGATCAAGAGGAGTAAGAGGCTCTTGTGTAAAGTCATGGTGATACTATACAAAGGACTCCCACACGCTAAAGGAAAAATGTTGGCATGGGCACCAAATGCAAAATAGGAGCTAACTAGGGCACCCATGTATGGTCAAGCTCTACCATTCACATTATGTCACTTCTAAAAGCAACAAGAACGTTCTGTGACAAGATAGAATGGGTTCATACCTAAGGTTATAATGAAATGGTCATAAGGTCATGCAAAGTGCAAATGTATGTGAAGCCTAACCTATATGTCAGTTTAGACATAATACCTGAAATCGACACGAACGAGTCGAAATCACAGTCAAACTGTGCTCAAAATGAACTCCTACATCATCATATTAGTCCAAAACGGTCCAAAATGGTCAGAAATGGCCCAAAACTATAGAAAGTGGGTAAAAAAATTCAAAAATTTCAAAAAAATTCTATAAATAGTAAAAAATTCAAAAATTCCATATCATTTGAAATTTTTACCCATTTGAGCTCAAAACATCCAACGCGAATTTCAGGAGCCTCGTCTGGCAAAATTTGACACCGTTTGTTCCATGTAACTCGTCATGTCCTCCTCTTTTCATTTCATGCAAATTTTTAAAGTTTCCATGGTCAATTTAATTTTCTAGGCCAATATAAAGTAGGTGTTTTGGCCCACACTAATATCAAAGTTTTTTCCGCATATAGGGCTGGCGATATGCAGAAGAACTGCCCAAAACTACGTACATATGTGACTTTTTTGCAAATAGTTGTGTATGCAACTGCGAATGAGGATTTCTAAGGAAAATAATTACCAAAAACCATGTTTTCTGTATAGGATGGTTCTAGAATGGAGGGAGAGGGAAAGTGGTGATGTAGAAGAGGTTGTACAAGGTGACTTAATGGCTCAACAAGCTCTACGTGCATGCGGTTTGTATAAGTTTTGGTGTCTTGGAAACCTAAGGGCCAAACCAAGATTCCTGCAAATGCTAATGGATTATTGGGATCTAGACTCTGAGTCTTTTCATATTGATGGGATGTCGCTCGGTATAGAGATTGAGGACATATACTTTATCATTGGATTATCCCGATGAGGAGACATGGTAAACCTCTGATCTCATGGGTCAGGAGGTGGCTTGACTATTGATGAGTAAATTGTAGTGTAATGTTTTCTAGACATGGAAAATGTTGGGAGTCAAATCTTGACAAACTCGATCCAGGTGTTGGGAATGAAGGCCATACTATTGGCACTCGACAGGATAGCCAGACTAGATTCAATCCACTAGGCCTCACGACCATTAATGTTCTATACGGTGGAGTGTATGAGACCCACAGTGTACGACTGGAGAACTGTGCTGTTGAGTAACATGAAGCAACAACTCAGTGATTGCAAGATGGGTAGGGTGACAAAATTCAATTTTGGCAGCATACTAAGCATGTTCTTCTTTGAGCGTGTACTGGGGCTAAGCCCTATATTGGACATTCCTCCACACGAAGTGAGATCCAGCCCAATGATGTTGGGAAAATGTTATGCATAGACTGGGTGAAGGTAGGGTGTCTAACACCTACCCAACAAAATTCTTTCCATGGTGGTGGTGGCAGATCATTGCCATCGATGACTACCCCTATGCAGGGATAGATTTCTGGGGAGTTTCGGACATGTCCCTACCACCAAGAGTGGCATATGGCGACACAGTTAATGAATCCTAAACCATCTTTTTAAGTTTCTTGAATTATTAATTCTTTTTTGTTTTTTGATATATTGACTCAAAAGACATGTTTTGGTGTGATGACACATAATGACAATCTGTCATGTGTATGTAGATGTTGGACCACAGTGACCTGATAGTTTCCCTTGTCATAGATGGAGGGGAAGACGAGATGACATCGTGGGTGCGAATGTGGAGAAGACGCTCCAAAGCATCCACACAAACTTTGTACGCTTGACACACAGGGTACCCATGGCACAAGTCGAGGACTTGCCTGAGGCCATGCAGCGGTAGGTGGTTGGTGTACCACAGGCATGGGTTCGATTGTTTTGACGAATAGCTAGAGCCATGGTGTGCTACCATGATCAGAACACCCCTTCTCCTTCTTAGGCTTAGAGACCTAAGAGTATGTCTTTTTGTACTACCGTGTATTATATTTTGGCAGCTCGAAAGCCCCAATTTTGTATTATGAGACTTATGTATTATGACGTCACATTTTGGATGTTTAATGAAAAACATTTATGATGATTGATTTTATTTATTTACATGTGTGTAAAAATGTACGTTTGTGATATGATTATGGTCTATGAAACAAATGCCAATCTAACACATAGTTAGCATATGAGTCAGCAACTCGATTAAAAATTCTTGAAACAGGTATGTATGTTATGTTCTCAAATTGCTGCTCTAGCAATCTCATGCGTAAGAATATTCATAATAATGTTGGATCCCTAATACGATACAAGCCATTAAGCTGTGAAACCACTAACTGCGAATCAATATGTACCTCAAGAGAGAGAACACCATGTGAAATGGCATCCCACAATAACTCGATAATGACACTATATTCAACAACATTGTTCGAAGAAGGTCGTAAACATACGCCTCCTAAAGACAACACTTGACCTGTAGGAGTATAAATCACCCAAGCAGCCGAAGCTAATTTTTGAGTGTGATGGCTAGCACAATCAGTGAATCCTATGTAAGCGAAAGACTCCATCGAAATCTACCATAAGAAACGAAATCCAATCAACAAACCCAATCACCATAAGAAAACTTAACTATGCAGTTCAAAAAAAATACAATAATATACAACAATCATCCATGGCTGAAGATCATGCATAGTATTTTTTAAGATAGAGCCCATTTCTAGGCTCCACCAAGGATATCCCTTCATAATCTACCAGCTCATAGGTGCCCTTCTCTAGCACATGTTTGACTACATAAGGACCATGCCACATGGGATTAAAATTCCTTGCCCCCAAGGGTTCTTTAGCTTGATCCCACAAAAAAACCAAATCACCTTCACTAAACTTCCTCAGACGGACAGATTTATCATATTGTACCTTAACGCGATGCTTATTTACTTCTAGAGCCACTAAAGCATCTCGATGCTACTTATCAAGCTGCTCTAAGTGGACCAAATGTTCCTCCAATGCGGAAGTGTCTGGTAAAAGCTCTATAGTTAGCTTCAATCAAAGGATTTCACATTCAACAGGAAATATAGACTCCACCCCATGTACAAGCTGATATGGAGAGAAACTAGTGGCAGTCTTAACATGATATGCCAATTCATCTTGCTTTATGCGATGGTTCTTTAGAGAATAGACTTAAGTGATTTATTCACTGCTTCAACCTGTCCATTCACTTAAGGGTAATAAGAAGAGGAGTGCTCCTGCTTATACCCTAACTTTGAAGCCAAGTATTCCATCATTTTGATTCTGAAAGTGCCTACCATGGTTAGTGATAAGATCTTTTGGAATTCCGAACCGAGTAATAATTTGGTTGAAAATGAAATGCACAGCTATATCACTGTCGAATTTAATTGTGGGCATAGCCTCTACCCATTTTGTGAAATAATTGATAGCCACTATAATGTGATGATGCCCCCCAGTGGAAGCTGGGTTGCAATCCATGAAGTCAATCCCCCATTTGGTGAAGGGACCGATGGTGATAATAGGATGTAACAAGGCAGGATGCAAGCTGTAGAAGGAGCAAGTCGATAAGTCAACTTGAATGATAGCTCACTTAGTCGATCAGCCAACTAAGTCGATGAGCCGAATGAGTCAACTAAGTCGATGAACCGACTTAGTCGATCATCTGACTAAGTCGGTCGGCCGACTAAACTAGATATTAGGTCAGCCACCTAAGGTCCCATCGGTTCACCAAACCGACAAGTAGTTATTTTGTAACTGTTTTGTAATCATATATATTAGGCTGTTGAGCCAGATGAGAACTCAGTTCAGTTCTCTGTGTTGTATGGACTCATTCGTATAATATAATCTATTAATTCACCTATTTGTTCTTATCTCTTGTCTCTATTTTATATGGATGTTTTAGTATGTATTATTGGTAACCTTATGTGATCTGTGAGATTACAACATTGGTTCTGTTGCCGGTAGTACATGCCTGAAATGTATGCAAACAAATGATACCAAGTAGGAGATTAAGGACTGGTGGGAATGTAAAGTTGCAAATTATTTGCAGAATTAAGCACGAAGGAATAGATTAACAATCGCATAAGCAAAATAAATATTCTTCACTAAAACACATCAAAAGTTTGTAGAATCAGTGCCCCAACTTCTGAAGAAACTCCTGGATGAGAAATCCTGAAGGGACTAAAGAACAACAGTTGCTGGAAAAACTGATCCGAGGAGGTAGAACTAACTTGTCAGAGTGGTTCGAGAAAATCATCAACGACTTCTGTGAGGAGAAAACAGTCGAAGACAAAACTTCGGTGGAAACAGTCAAGGAGAAATTTTACACAGATCTCACCGATAAATTTTTGTGTTCCTTACCGACCTTGCTGTTAAAATTCCTGATTGAGAAGGGAGTAGGACATATTGTCGAACCTCTTCCGTCACTTCATGAACTTCCATCAAACTCTAAATGGGTGAAAAATTAAAGGAAGTGGGAAAAATTTATTGCAGAAAGGGAGTGGGAATACTTCCTAAGCAAATAGACCGAACTAGCATCGGTGCCTTGAGGAAAAGGGCATTGAAGTGGTATATGACCTTTTCAGAAAGACAACCTAGAGCAACCAAAGTTGAGATCAAGGTGCAATTTCTATCATTTTTCAAAACTCCAAATGCCAAACACCTAGCAACGAAAAAACTAAAAACTACATCACAAAAGCCACTAGGGGAAACTGTCTGCGACTATGATAACCACTAGAAAGACCTTCTGAGCTAGATAGACTATGTTATAGATGAACAGTTACTAATACAGTGGTTTCTTGTAGGGTTATCTCAGAAAGTGTGCTGACGCATCAGTCTAGAAACGTTCAAATATTACAAAGATGTGCTAACAAAAGCTCTTCAAGTGGAGATGGACGAGGACATACCCGCTTACCCCATATACCACAGATTGGAAGAATAGCTCGAGAGTGTGCAGAAGTATTTAAAGGAGTTAAAACTCAAGAATCAAGAGATCTGGTGCCCAAAATGCTTGACGGTTGAACACTCCAAAGACAACTGTCAACAAGAATACAGCCGACAGGATGTTCAATTCGTGCAAACGAAATATTTTTATGACATCTAGCAGGAACACGGGGACCACTTGACAAAATACTGCCCATTCAACATGAATAATGGTAAGGCATCCTGGTGTGTAATCTGTGAAACCAAAAATCACAATACGGTTGACTGCCATTCAAACCTGAAGAACCGACAAAACTATCATGCAGTCTACCAAACCAACGTAGTTGCATAAACTAGCAAGAAAAACAATTTAGCAAATGATTAGAACGGTCAGAGATATGACGGTCGAGGATACAAGCACTGGTACGACAATCGACATGGAGGCTATGGAGGAAGAGGTCAATTCCCTGAGAATCGTGACAACCAACTGCGTCGACCCATCCAGTGCTTTACATGTTATAAAGAGGGACATCGGTATGCACACTGTTCATATAAAGATAGAACTGACCTCAAATTTTGTACTCCCTACGGAGTAGGGGATCACTCACTGGAGGATTTCCCTGCCATGTTGGAAAAAATCAATACAAAGAAAAATGTTAATGTCTTGTCCTGTGTGCAAAAAATGATGTAATAAACACAAAAAAATTGCATATTGTAACTCGACAAGGAACAAAAACAAGAGTTGATAACCCAAGAATCAATAAAATAAAAGAGAAAAATGTCTATCCTGATCCACTAAAAGAGAAACAAACATACAAATAAGAAACCAATGTATTCAAAGAAATTGCACGACAAGAAAAAAATCATGACACTTGACATAACACAATCAACCAATTAATCCAGCTCATACAAAAAGACAACTCAATATCTCAGTTCATCGATTTGTTGTATGAAATAAAATGTAACAACTCTGAAAAACAAACAAAAAACAGCTACAGCTTAAATAAAAAATACAAAGGTGATTTCGACCCACTTGTCGACTTGGAAATTGAAGGATGCCACGTCCGACAAGTAGTGTTCAACTTTGGCTCACAATTAAACATCATGACTCGTGACACTTGGGAACAAATGGGTAGACCTCGACTCTATGAGTTAGGAATATACTTGAAACTAGCTGATCAGGGCCTAATTGAACCTATTAGAGTTTGGAAAAACGTCGACACCACTATAAAAGGAATCTCGACCAAAGTCGACTTCGAAATCATTGACCCGAAGGAAGGATTGAGTTTCTTCCCAGCGTTAGTCGGTTGACCTTGGGGTAGAAAGATGAAAGCATCGATATCCTTGGATAAGGAGTAGATCAAATTAAAAGGAAATGGACAAAAGGTCATTGTACCCATTCATCCATCTCAAGGGGAACCTTGGACTGAACCTATCGATGACAAAATTGATGTCTGACAACTCTACCAGATTCAAAACAATGCAGATTATATAGAACCAAATATCCATGGAGAACTTCGTTTAGGTAACCAAGACTCAGTTGGTTATAATTCAGACACTGAATTGTATGATTGGGAAATCAAGAACTACAAAATAGAAGCAAGAGAGTGCTGGACTGTACAAAAAGTACAGAAAAATCCCACCCAATAGTGCTTCATAGTGTCCATTGTCCCAAAAATATTTGAGAAGAAAATTAGGGAATACCCTACCTTACAACCTACCAATGTAAATACTACACAAATACCAAGATACAAGGAAAGGGAATCACCAGTCATGCATGTTGAACAAGTTTCCAAAAATATTGGTGAACATGCCCGACTTCAAATCCTAGTAGAAACTTTTATAGGACAAGCTGCTTGATGGTGGGATACACATCAGACAAGACTGCAGACCTGGAAAATAGCTTCAACTTACTTTGTCTAAAGTTTTGGAGGAAAGAAGTTAACCCAACAAGATTAGAAACCTATATTCACTCAAGGACAGAACCCAGACGATCATATTAAAACCTATGAAAAAGAGTGGAGAAGACTTGGATACAAGGATGAACGAGCATGGCCACACTTGTTCCCATCAACCCTCACCGAATTACAAAACAAATGGTATAATATGGAAGAAGCTAGAGGTGAAACCTTCTTATGACATGAACTTAGGGAAAATTTCATTAAAGATTTCAACTTTATACCACAAAATGAAAACTTGGTCAAAACAACAAAACAGGTTAAAGAATTTATCCAGTTGACTGAAAAAAAACCCTTAAAAGATAACCGATAGACAATGAAATGTAACAATATACAAACAAGGAAAAAACCACAGTCAACAAGACTACAGTTAGGAAACGAAAACACATAAGGAAAACGCTTTAGATGGAAATACAACCATGTCAAAACGACCAAACCTATTTGTACAAGCCTAAAAGTAGAAATAACCGACAAACAAGATACCAACAGGATGACTGCAGCCAACTTCCCTGCCACATTCTCACAGTTCAAAGAAGGAAGTCGACCGATCAATGAAGCCAAAGCACCAGAATGGCTAGATGCTAAAGTCAAAACTAAAGAATTCAACATCTCAAATGATGATAGACCAAAAATGGCAAAGATTGGTGACTACTGGAGTGAAGAACATACCACAAAGATAGTGAACTTATTAAGGGAGTTGGAAGATGTATTTGCTAGAGATTATAAAGACCTAAAAATCTTAGTCCACGAAATGGGAGAAGTGAAGATTGATACTAAACCTGATGTTCAACCTGTGAAGAAGAGGACATATAAACTAGCTCACAAATACAAAGAGATAGTCAAAAAGGAAATTTATAACATGCTTGCAGTAGGCATCATCTATCCTATCGACCAATCAGAATGGGCAAGTCCAATGGTTGTACAGGCTAAGAAACATGATCCGACCAAACTAAGAAATTGTGTTGACTTCAGAGAACTAAACAAAGTGACATTGACAGACCCATTTCCAACTCCTTATACAGATGAAATCTTGAATGAGGTTGTAGGACATGAATGCTACTCATTTACAAATGGATTCTTAGGTTATAACCAAGTGCCAATAGCTAAAGAAGACCAGAAGAGGACAACCTTTGTGTGTGAATTTGGTTCATTTGCTTACAAATTTATGCCTTTTGGATTAAAGAATGCACCTGCAGTATTCTCTCGAATTGTTGTCAAAACATTTCAAGAATATATATATAAGACCATGGTAGTATACTTTGATGATTGGACAATATACTCCATGTTAAATGATCATTGCAAATGGATCAGACTTATGTTGGAGAGATGTCTCCAGATTCAAATCTCCCTAAACATCAAGAAATGCATATTTGTGACCCCCATAGGGATATTATTAGGCCACGTTGTCTTTAAGGAAGGTATTAAGGTTGACTTTGGAAAGATAAAAATTATCCTCAACCTAAAACCACCAATAAACCCAAAACAAGTCAGGGTGTTACTTGGCCACACAGGCTTCTATAGAAAATTCATAAGATATTATTCATATATGACCTATCCTCTCGAAGAACTATTAAGAGAAGATCAAGATTTTAACTAGATAGAGGAGTGCCACATATCATTTGAAAAATTAAAAAGAAAAGTAGTTGAAGCACCAATCCTAAAGTTTCCAAACTGGTCGATCAAATTCCATGTTCATATTGATGCATCAGGCCTAGCAATAGGTGCAATATTAACTCAACCAAGAGATGATGGAATGGATTATCCTATAGTTTATAGTAGAAAAAAATTAAACAAGGCTAAGAGAAACTATTTGACAACAGAAATAGAAGCACTAGGAATGGTTTTTGCACTACAAAAATATCAACATTATCGCTTAGCTAACCCATTTATATTATATACCAACCATCAGGCGCTGAATTATCTCGTCAATAAACCACTACATCATGGAAGGATCTATCGATGGCTACTTCTCTTCCAAGAATTTGAGTTTGAAGTCGTTGTTCAACCAGGAAAGTTAAATGTCAGTTCTGACCATTTATCCCGAATCGACACAGGAGAAGAACTGATAGGAGTCAACAATGACTTACCTGATGCACATTTATTTCAGATAGAAGCAGTACCAGTAGAACTAGAAGAAATAGCTTAGTTCTTAGAATATGGACATGTACTAGAAGGAATGAGTACAAAGAAAAAGCAGATCCTAGCTATGAAGGCTGCACCATACAGTATTATCAATGGATTCTTATACAAAATAGGATTAGATAACATCCTCAGAAGGTGTGTACTAGAACACGAATGAGACAACATTATGCATGAAGCACACTATGGACCTACAAGAGGACATTTTCAGGAAGACACAACTACAAATAAAATCCAACAATCAGGATTATGGTGGCCGAAACTCCACAGATATTGCAAAAATTTTGTCAAACGATGTGACAGATGTCAATGACTAGGTCGACTCATGCCTATCATAGAAACGCCTTTGATATCAGTGAACCCAAGTTTGACATTTGAAATATGGGCCATAAACTTCATAGGACCATTTCCTATACCAAGAAAAAGAACAGGTGCAAGGTATATCATAACTGCAGTTGAATATGTCACTAAATGGGAAGAAGCTGAACCAGTCGACACATGTTCTAGTGAGATAGCTGCTAAGTTTATCTATGAGAATATCATCACTAGATTTGGATTTCCACTAACTCTGATTAGTGACCACGGAACACACTTCATCAACAGAACTATCAAAACCCTAGCTGACCAGTTCCAAATCGACCATCGTTGGAGCACAGCATACCATTCAAATGGAGCAATTGAAGCATTTAATAAAACGTTAACAAAATGACTAACCAAAATATCTAATGTTGATAAGGATGACTAGGATGAGAAAATACCTGCAGTATTATGGGCATAAAAAACAGCATATAAACGATCGACCGACCAAACTCCTTTTTGACTAGTCTATGGACAAGAAGCAATAGTTCCACTACACTTCCGACAACAGACACCTATCATCGCAGAAATACTACATGTCGATGTCAAACAAGGAAGAAAGGACTGACTATTGCAACTAAGAAAACTTGAATAGCATCGACTAATGGCAATACAACATAACAAATCTAGAAACAACAACAGAAAGCATGGCATGACCAAAACATCAAGAACAAAAACTTGTCGATAGGAGACCTTGCTTTACTATACAATAGTCGAGTAAAAGGAAAACCTAAAAATATCCACACAGAATGGATGGGACCTTACGTTGTCAAAGAGATACATACCAATGGATCACTCCGACTAAGGACATTATAGGGCATAGTATTGTAGAAGCTCGTTAATGGAGCACGACTAAAACGCTAAAAAAAAATCATATAATGACCCTAACCGTCAACCAAAAGCCATAAAAACTTAAAAATTCAAAAGCTAAAAAAAAATACCATACATACAGAAAGCTATGACAAGAAATTACCATTTCGACAACCGACATCATGCCCATCAACATGAAACCATGGACCATTTTCATCGACCGACCACTCCCATCGACTGATGACCTCGATAGTCCCATCACGCAATCATGACATCAAGCACCGAAATCAATTCACCATTAACACACACTCAAGTATTCCAACTGGAACATCACATCCACTATTAATACACCCATCGACGCACACATCCACAGCATTGCCTATAAATACTGGATCACCGAAGGATCATTCATTGCAACCCATACAAAGTGAGCATCAAAGCATCCAATCAACTAAAATCCAAGAGCCCCTTACTGAAATCAACCACCAAACTGACACAATGGCACCCAAACAAACCAGAGCCTCTACCAAAGCCAAGGAACTACAGGCTGTAGATACACCTTTATTCCGTGGGTTGAAAAACATTAAGAATGCCAAGGTGCAGGAAGGCTCATGGTAGAAACCCTGGGCTGAGATGCAAGAATGGGATTATGTCACAAAAAGGCCACTCAAGCCACAGAGAAAATCAAACACAACACTATCTTCAGCTATGTCAATGCACCACTCATGGCTAGCTTTGGTGGCACAAAGGAAACTGCTGTAAAATTCATCATCATCCGCTACCACAATGGCCGGTTCTACTTCAACCAACTGGTCGACATCTCTGGATAAGTCATCTCCAAGCTCACCAACCTCTCAAACGAAGGAAACCTTGTACCAGTTGGCATCAAAGAAGGACTGGTCGAAGAGATAACTGGGTCGACTTCAGGAAAGAACTCAAAGGGGTTGATGATCAGCCAAATCACAACCCTAACTCTATAGATTGTGGCCAAAATAATCTCAATCACACTCACCCTGGCAGGTCGAGGCAGCGACCTTAAGTTAGACATGCTAGAAGCTGTCGACACCATTGCCACATATGGAAGGAAATACAGATGGGATGAATATGTCGCCGACATGGTCAAGACCATCTGTGAAAGATGCCAAGAAACAGGGGGAATCATCATGTTCCTCTCCCTAATCTTATGGATATTCATGTATCATATCTTCCCAAAGGGGAGTCCAGTCTTTCAGGAACCATCAAGGTTCCACATGTGGATATTTAAGCCATTCTCCCAGAGAGGAACCTTGTAGGAGCTTGAGAATGAGAAAGTATTGTTGGAGAACTGGATTTAATAATTCAAAGTCCGCATGACTAGATGGAGGGTGCCTTAAAACATCCGAAGAAATCTACCGACGAACTCCCACATCCAGCTAGAGCTCGACCATACCTCGGTGTGGTACATGTAGGGTGACAACTTAAATGCCAAAGCTGTCGACTACTATCCATCAGTCGACCTGATCTTTTAGGAACCATCTTGATAGGCCAAAACCAAAATACCAGTACCAGTAGCAGCAAAACAGATCAACTTCTCGATCAAGGAGCCGCTCACAGACCAGGAAAAAGAGGAAGACTATGAGTTCAACCTCTATATCAGCACCTTTGTGTCGGAGGAGACATCGATTGAACATACCAACCGACTTCAAATAACCATCGAACCTCCGACTGCAAAAAGGGTAGAACCCCAGACAATGGAGCCATAGCCAGAGCAACAGGTAACTACTCCGGCTATAGAAAGTGTCGTCTTGACCCAGGAGCCGATCGGGGAGACAGAACTAGAAAACCCTGAGTATGCTATCACAAAAGGCATCATTAGAAAATTGTCAAAGGAGATAGCAATGGTTAGGAAGAAGATCAAGACACAACAACAAAAACAAGGTAAAGGTAATTGCAAGCTTATCCTTGCAGACTCATCAAAAGACAAGGAGGAACTGGTAGCCATGGCCCTCGACATCATAGAGGATGCCACAACAAATAAGGTGCCGGTCGAAACCTAGTTCCAAATATTCGTCGAGGCAGGAGCACAAGCGGGTCGACCAAAGAAAGCTAAGACTATGACAATGCCTAAAAACATTGTCAGTCTGGTGTCTACACCTCCACCCCCATCACCAACAAAAATAATCGAGGAACAAGTACCGGCACCGCAGTTAGTAAGCCCCCTCGACTTATGCAAAAGTGTGATGTCGAAAGAGGTAAAGGCAAAGTTTGACAAAGATAGAGATTTACAGGCATTCATTGAGAAACTAGATAAGTTATTTATGTCATCCCAGAAGATATATACAAAAGCACCTCTCTTCATGGTCGAACGATACCAACCAGGACACAAAGCCTAGTCCAAAACCTTTGCAACCATCATGTTGACTTTCGAGACAAATCCTGACAAAGAAGCTGAAGTGGTTGCATGCTGGACCTCGACTATCACCCCGACCGTACCTCAAGATGACCCACCAGCCACTGCCCCAACTGGAGGAGAAGAAAATGAGGAGGACATAGCCCAACAAATTAACCAAATACTATCTGACTTGGACTTTCCTCCTCGCCCCGACAATCCACCACTCACCCACACTTCCCCCAAACGAATCACCCCTGACCATTCACCAACACCATCTCCACCATCACCACCACCACCCCTTGACTCAGAGCAAGGCCCACCACAACCAGCTACATCCAAACAACCAGAAGTCGTAGTCATCCCACCTCCCTAACCAGAGAAACCATCAGCTACTATCCCACAAACCAAAGATCCCGACTCGAATTTTGCAGGTACACAGGTGCCGACACAAGAAGAAAAAGAAAATCATAAGAAGAGGAAAGAGAAACAGAAGAAGGAGCATCATGAACATCCATCAAAGGTCCAAATCAGATTGAAAGATGCAAGCTCCCTAACTGACCCAGAGCTAGGACAACTCCTCAAGACCCTAGCAGGTGAAGCAAAGATGAGGAGTTGTTGGGCTATAGGGCAGACCTAGGTTTTATTCCTTTAACTTCACACCAACAAAAGACCCACAGAGTTGGCCCTTTTGGCAACAACCTGCGAACAGGTTGCAGTCTCACCCGAAACAGCTATGGGGTGCCACAGAACCATATTTCTGCAAGCAACAGAGGGATATTACTGTACCTTTAGCTTTTAACATATTAGAAATATAAATCACAGAGCTTAACATTCACTTATTTAGCTTCGCGGTTAGATAAACAAATAGTGCCTTGCGCAACCCTTTATTGGGAATTCACAGTGAAGTTATTATCTAGCAGTGATCTTTACTTATCAGATATATAGATATTAATGCATGAAAGAACACAACAGAAACAACACACAGAACCATTACACAAGATATAACGTGGTTCACCCCCAGTGTAGGGGTTACATCCACATAACTGTTTTATTCAACTTTCTACAAAAACCACAGTTCTGATCTGTGCACTCAGCTGCAGATCCCTTCAAGTCCTCTAAGCTGCGCACACAGCTATAGGCCTCTGCGCAAACAGCTATAGATTTCCTTAATCACCCAAAAACCCTCTGCGCACACAGATGCAGAGGTCGTCCATGCACACAGTTGGGACTTAACCTTTTCTTACAACATTAGCCTTAGCTTCGCATCAATTCCTTTTACATAAAAAGCCTAACCTGACTTATTTACAAGAGTGCCTATTTATACAGCGCACTATTACAAAACCATGGGTTATTACAAAAAGAGGGCTTTGACTCAACCCCAACACCCCTAAGACTATTTTGAGTCATAACTCTGCTTACAAACTCTCATAACCCCGTGGAGTTACCTAACTTAAGTACCGTTAAGGTGCACGCCCCAACAGCCCCCTAAGACTCACCAGTGTCCCGTCCCGGGACACTCTGCTGGTCTTCTAGCGGACGAAGCTTCTTTGCGAGGACAGTGAGCTGAGTATTGAGACTGTGCAGGATGTTGTCAGTTGCTTTCTCTTTTTCCACCAACTTCTGCAGTACTGCAGATGATACTTCGCTGGCATTTTCCTATGCAAATGCATCATATTCCTTCAGAATTTTGAACTGGCTATCTACAGCAGTACTTAATTCCAAAGCCTCACTAACAAGTGGCTGTATAGAGTTTTCCAACTCTGTTACTTTCACCCTACACGACTCAATTTCCTGCTGGATTTCCTTGCTGTGCTTTACTTTGAGCATTTTCTCCATAGGGGGCAGGGTCTTAATTTCTGCTTTTACTGCATCCAGCTCTGCCTATCGCTGTTTGATGGTTTCTTGCAACTGTCCTATTTCTGGATGTTCCTGAAGGGTTGTCCAAGCCTCGACACTGTCTCTGAGCAGCTTTGCTGTGCTGCCCACAATATCTGAAATTTTCATTGCTGATGCCTGAATGTCTGCTCGGCGTTGCTCTCTGACCTCCACTGGGCTCTCCGGGGTGATGCGAAGTTGGAGCTCTGCAATCTGGGCCTCATGTTCTGTTTTGAGCTTCTCGATTTCGCTGCGAGACTACTGTGTGTAGTCTTTCATCCTGACTAATCTTTGTTCTGGTTCTTCTACCAGCTGTATGTTGAAGTCAGGAAGACTTTAACATGCCTCATCCAAGACTCATACTAGGGTAATGCGCTTATGTTCTGCATCCCTCTTTCTCTGCTCTGCTGCCTCCAGCTGCGCTACGAAGCCATGCTGCTAACTTATGGCATTTTCTAACTGTTTTTGTGAATATTGATCTCATGCCTGAATTTCTTTCATAATGGCTAACTGACAGAGATATAGCTCTGTCATAGATAGATTAGTGTAGTCTATGCCAAACTTCATACTCATCACCAAATGAGAGGATGCATCTATTAATATAAGAGCTACGATAGATACTTGCCCTTTGTTATCTCAGGCCAGCCATTGCCTTAGGTCTGGCTGCATGCTCACTGGGGTGCTACTGGCTGCAATGCCAGTCACTGATTTCCCTGCTAAGTCCTTAAGCTCCGAGATGTGCTTTGCTACACTGGTGATGGAATCCATATGCGCAGCTGCAAACTATGACCATTGTTTAGTGAGAACTTCGGTGGACTTTGACAAAGCCTCATCAAGCTCCGCACTTGCCACACCGGGCACTTCATCGATATTCTTATCCTTTGATGCCTTCTCTTTCCTTCGTGACAATGGTTTGTTTACTTCCTCTGCATCCGGTGTCTTGCGCTTATGCTGCCTATTAGGGTCTGAGGTATTTTTAACTAAGTCTTCTTCTTCTTCTGCTTCGTCTTCATTTCCACCATCCCCTCCCTAGTCGCTTTCAGTCTGCTACGACTTAGTTTGTTCGTCACTGTCTTCGGGGGGTTCTTGCTGCTGCGTGTGACTGGGGCCTGTGCCCATATCGGTGAGAGGAGGGACAGGAATCTTAGGTTTTTTCCCTGCGTCTTTTAACCATTCTATAGGCCACTACTGTACTATCACGAGGATGTCATCTTTAGTCACTACATATGGCAACTTAAACCATTGATGCTTCTTATCTGTGCAAGCTTGGATAAAAATATGGTGCATATCGGCCCTGAAATTGACCGCTCCATCATACTGAGAGAATAACTCATTACTGAGCCGCGGGGTTTTTATAATCTCATATGAGATACTCATCATAGAAAAGGAAAATACATAGTTTGTCATCTGTTGGTGGGTTTTATCCTGTGAAACCCACAGCGATGCGTACTTGGTTGCGCTAAGCATGTGCGTTGGTACAGTAGCAAACCGTGCTTCAGTAGGTTCTTGCCATCCTACCAGTGCAATGAGGACAATCAACCATGATTACTGGAAGGGCCTACCTTTATCCTATGCCCCACGAGCATCTTCAAGGAATTCCTTCGCAATATACGCTGCCCAGTTGTAGATGTAGCCTTTGGCACAGTTGATAGAAATTCTGATGACCGGGGCAGGCACTTCAGTTGGTCTGCATTTCCACATAATTTTGCATGCTAAGAGCTCAGCTGTGAATAAAATGTTCTGCTCTTGAATTGCGGAAGTGTGATACCCACATTTCCCTTTCATCAGGCCAAAGCGGTCCTTCATGCTTTGTGCAAGCTTCGTATCTTCATGCTTTGAGTGAAATTATGTCCCCGGATCAGGCCCTGCCATTGGTAAGCCTGTGATCCTATGAATGAGCTCGCCATTAATAAGAATTTTCTTGTCGCCGATCCATAGGTAGCCATCATGCACTAATGCCAGCAGCTGCTTGACTACGATGGTGACCTGTGTGCTACGACCAAAATGGGGAACATCGAGCATTTTCAGCAAACCAGCTAGATCCAAGCCAGCAGCCCACTGTTTTACTTCCAATAAGGTCGCCCCATTTTCTTGATATTTAACAAAATGCAAGTATTGGGCAGGTACAAATTGTGGAAACTTCCCATGGTCACTTGTGTCGTGGTCAGCATACTTAAGCTGATCTATTTTCCCTGTCATTGTTCAACTAGCTGCACACCTGGGGGCAGCGAGGGGGTGCATACAGTGAACTTAGCATTCCACCGAGGTGGTTTAACTCCTGGTCGAATAGGCTAAAGATATGGTGGCCACTGCGGCGCAACGTTCTCCTCTCCTTCAATTGGGATCTCTGTTGAACCAGGCGGATCCATTCCAGGATCCTCTGATGTTTTCCCAGACTGTTTGTGTCGGTATTCATTTTGCTTAGAATGAACTTCCGGCTTAAACTGTTTCCTGGCAAATCATGTCTGTATTGGCGGAGTCAGTGCTGGTAGAGTCTCTTCACGGGCTGCAGGCTCAGGTTGGGGGGTGAAGATGTGCTGTAGACCCGTCTGTTCAAATTCTCTCAATAGGTCATGGAGTTCACGATCAGCTGACATGGGTTCAATTGCGAAACTCAAGGAAATGCGGAATGCAATTTCCCCATACCTGGGTGTCTTCATATACAATCCATTGACCAAATCTGCCATAAATGTGCATTGAAGGCACCAAATCTAACAGAGATCCTATTTCCACGATGCTAGATTTCGGCGGATATCATTAGGACAGGCAGTTAAGGCAATTAAAGTACCGGTGCCGCCAAATCAAAAGTGTTCCAATGGTCAGCTTTTGGGATGCAACGCAACTAGGTATGTAACTGCGTCACAATAAGGACCATTGACACCATATTGACCTTTGGCACATCCAGACAAATTCTACGACAAGGCTATGAGCTTCAATCCCGCAGGTCGGTACTGAGTTATTTCTTTGTCACCAAACATATTAGCATGCCGAAGCCCGACCGTCGGATACCAATTCTCTGCTACAAGTGCTCGGATATGTATAAGCTTATGTACCCATCGAGGTACATGTTTCCATGCTTCATAATAGTCCTCCAAGTGTTCCTGCAGATTGCTCTGCCCATCGAACCTGCTGCGCACCTCCTGGAGCTAATCCACAAATCTTAGGTGAAGATATTTCTGACAAGTTTCCCAACTAGGAATGTACTTCTTATGGTTATCCCTCCATTTGGCTGCTGTGGTTCTGAATACTAAATCCAAAGTCTCTCTTTTCTGTGGATCTGGTATCTGGTTTGAGAATTGTTCAATAAACTATGCTAGGTCGGAAAAGTCATCAAAATTAGGTAGGATTCTTACCTATGCACCAAGCCATCTAATAGATTTGGTAATTCTGGCACATCTATGTCCATGCAGCTCATAAAGTTTGTTCTGCCAGTTTTCTAACCCATCATCTGAATCTGTCATGCAGGAGCTGTCACACTACCAATCCATGATACCTTCGGCAGTAGGATCAACATAATCTTCTTCCTTAGCTGTGATATTATAGATGTGGTCCAAAGCATCCTGGTCTTCATCTCATATTGGCTCTGTGTATCTCTCTCCTTGAGAAGGGTCCAATGGGACTATGACTCTCATGCCTTTCCCTTCGAAAGTCATCTGTCTCTTCTTCAGTTTGATGACTACATCATTATCTATTGCCCATTCAATGCCTAGTAGTGTAGGATAGGGATTGTTGTCATCAATTATTTCAATTACCTCAAAGTCAGCTAAGGTACTGACTCCATCAATATCTACTGGTACACTAGAGAGTCTTCCTAGGGGCACAATCTTCTGCTGATTGGCTAGCCTCAATTGTATAGGGGACCAATCAAGGGTAGGTTTTCCTATTTGTTCCCACGTTTTCTTAGTTAAGACATTGACCTCTGATCCTAGGTCCAAAATAATAATAGTCATATCATACTCTCCTATCTGAGCATTCAGTCTCATTTCCCTGCCAGTCCTCCTAACTCTATTGATAGCTTTTTCCTGACCAGAACTATGCTGAGGTTCACAAGAAGCAATAACTTTCTGCAACTCGCTTAAAGCATTCTTATTTCGGAGGATCTTCAGACAACTCTGTAAGAAGGAGGACAGTGTACTTACTTTGTCTGTCGAAGCTTCTTGCATCTACGACGGCTTCTGAGGGTGTTGCTCAGGTATTACTGATGTGTTGGGGTCAGCAAATTCTCTGGTGGCTGCCATCGATGTTTCTTTTTCTCTATCGACATCACGTGCAGGGATTTTTTCTGGAGCCTTCCTAACCCAAGCCTCGGCAGGCTGTTTCTCCTTGTTCTGCACTTCCGTCGTAGCTCCACTATGGGTAACAACATCAATGGCTAGGGCAGGTCTTTGCTCAACGAAAATCATCTGAATATTCTGAGTAGGGACACTATTTCTTTCTTGAATCTTAGCTATCAATTGCGGGCACTGCTCGATCACATGATCTACTGCTTGACAATACCGACATGTCGTAGTTGGGTTTTGACAGTCTCTCGCTAAATGCCCGGACTGGTTATAGTTGTAACACACCACCTGGCCTCTTCCTCTTCCAGCCATACCACCTCGATCGCGACCTCTAAAAGCACCTCTACCTGATGCACCACCACGGTAACCATAACCATCATTGCTATGTCCCTCATTTTGTACCTGATAAGCATTGTAAGTCCATTCTCTCATGAGGTCAAAGCTGCGACACTCATCTTCATTATGTCCCACCGATTTACAGAACTTGCAATAAGGGTTCTTAGGGACTTGCACATACCTTTGCAGAAGATAGCAGTCCTCAGGTCGATGTTGGCCAGTTGTCTAACAGATCTCGCAATATAGAATAGTAGGGTTGAACGGGTTTGGTGCACCAGTATTTAGGTAGTTTCTTACCATAAGACACTATTCCTTGTCATGACCTTTTGTCCAACATTGTGTACACCAAACCTCTTCACAACCATTTTTTCCTTTCTTCATATCGTGAAGCTCTAGAGCCATTGCTACTAACTGCACCTGGATTTGAGCAATACCAGAATTATCTTAGATAGGAGTGGTTTCAAGTTTCATCGCAATTTCCAGAGCCTCCTGCTGATTGGAAACATTCTACTACATGAGTGGAGTTCTGATATGCAGTAGCAACACTGCAATGAACCACTCTTTATGCTACGCAGGCACAATGGGCAAAATGACTTGGTCTAGTAGAACTTTGAATCATTGATCAAAATCCCACACTGATTCGCCGTGCCTCTGCTGAATATCTTTTAACTCAGTGATACACTGCGACTCTGATTTTGGCTTCTTAAATTCCTTTATCATTGCTGCTTTTATATCAGCCAATGCATGGTTCTAAGTGCTGGAAAAATTCATGAACCAGGTCAGAGCACGATCTCTAAATGAAGTAACCAGCTACGCTATTTTTGTATCTTGATCCGTAATGGTCTTAGCAGTCCACATTGCTTCACATAAAAACCAGAACTGTTATGGATCCTCGGATCCAGTTCCTTTGAAGACAGGTAGCTTAATGTCATCATGCATGTGGGCCATAGTGGATCTAGGGGGGGTTGGAGGGGGACTGGAAGTAGGTGGGGGGAAGCTTACTGGGGTAGACTAACCTGCGACAGGAATACTTGGGCTAGGTTGACTCTCAGACTATGACGGGTTCTCAGGGATAATAGGTCTTCGCTGCGGGGTTACAGGGGGGTTTCCAACATAAGGGGTTGCTTCGGGTTCTGACGCTGCAGGATTTTTGGGGGAATACTCGGTATGCTGACCCTAGGAATAGGATATAAAATCTCTCTTGTACCTTTTGCCACTTCGCAGCAAACTGCTTTGCTCGTCGAAGGTATTTTCACTTGCAAACATAGGTTAGTAATATGAAATCTAACAGTCTGATTCAATTAGCAATATACCTTTTTCAGCTAATAGCATTTTAATTTTCAGGCTAAATGAATTCAAGAACTTACCCCTTGGTCCTTTGAAAAAATGTCGCTCTCCTTCACTAAAGGAAGTACTCGTGTCGATGGTGAACTCCGTCACAAATGCTTTGAGGGTTCGCGTTGTCCAGAAATCAACAGCGTGGGAGATTTCGTTGTTCACCTTTTTCAGTATATTAATTCTTGTGGGGGTCCAAGCAGGAAACTGACATTCTTGGAAGTTCGTCCTTCGCTCTGTTAACCTATATAACCACTGGTGCAACTCTATGTGGATACTACCAAATAAATTTTCATAAATGTCACAAAAAACATACCTTTGTAAAAATTCGTTTGCACTACGACGCGGATCTTTGTTCTCCTGCTCAGCAAATTTCAGATAAGTCTCATCAAGTCAATCACCGATTTCCTTCACAGAGAGCCTCCAGAACATAGCCCTCGAGGTACGACGTAAACCCCTCTTGAGCAGATACTGAGTTCAACCGGAAACAAAACCAATTTGTTGGGCTATAGGGAAGACCCGGGTTTTATGCCTTTAACTTTGCACCAACAAAAGACCCACAGAGTTGGCCCTTTCGGCAACAACCTGCGAACAGGTTGCAGTCTCACCCGAAACAGCTATGGGGTGCCACAGAACCAGATTTCTACAAGAAACAGAGGGATATTACTGTACCTTTAGCTTTTAACAAATTAGAAATATAAATCACAGAGCTTAACATTCACTTATTTAGCTTCATGGTTAGATAAAAAAACAATGCCTTGCGCAACCCTTTACTGGGAATTCACAGCGAAGTTATTATGTAGTAGTGATCTTTACTTATCAGATATATAGATATTAATGCATGAAAGAACACAATAGAAACAACACACAGAACCACGACACAAGATATAACATGGTTCACCCCCAGTGTAAGGGTTACGTCCATAGAAGTGTGTTTTATTCAACTTTCTACAAAAACCATGGTTCTGATCTGAGCACTCAGCTGCATATCCCTTCAAGTCGTCTAAGCCGTGCACACAGCTGCAGGCCTCTACGCACACAGCTGCAGATTTCCTTAATCACCCAAAAACCCTCTGCGCACACAGCTGCAGAGGTCATCCACGCACACAACTGGGACTTAACCCTTTCTTACAACATTAGCCTTAGCTTCATATCAATTCCTTTTACATAAAAATCCTAACCTGACTTATTTACAAAATTGCCAATTTATACAGCACACTATTGCAAAACCATGAACTTAAACCATGGATTATTACAAAAAGAGGGCTTTGAATCAACCTCGACACCCCTAAGAATATTTTGAGTCATAACTCTGCTTACAAACTCTCATAACCCCATGGAGTTACCTAACTTAAGGACCGTTAAGGTGCGCGCCCCAATAGGAGTGAGCAAAAAAATAAGGAACTCGAGGACAAGAATGTAGAACAGGTTGAGTTCCTCAGCAAATGCTGAAACCTGGACCATTCTGTCCTGCTATGCCCCATCGAGGTCGACACAGACACATTGCTCGAAAGGGCATATCAGCTATTTGAGAGCATGGTGTCGACACTCCAAGCTCTCATTCAGGAAACTAAGGAGGAACAAAAAGAAGAAACTTCCCGACTACTAATGGCACAACACACTGCCTTCACTGAAGTGTATAAAGTGTTGTAGGATCACATGGAAGAGTCTGTCATAACTGAATAAATACTGAGAGACTGGCCTGCTTACTATGGGCAAGTCTATCAGCAATCTCAATAGACCTAACAAGGGATCTAGGCATTGGAAAGCCAAAAAACCACTGAGGAAGCACTAAGGGCCACAATAGAAGAACAAATAGTGCTTGAAATAGCCAAACTACAGAGACTAGAGAGGGAAGCACATCAGTGGTTGCAGTAATCTATCCCCAATTTAGAAAAGGTCAACATCATCTATCCATAGATGAAATGACTTATAGAGACTGTAGAAGAGAAGGACCAATTTATGGGTCTTGACATGGAGAGGATCGCAGAAGTTTCCATATTAGAAAAGATGTCGATCCTATCAAGCCTAACCACACTTACCATCAACATCCAGAAAATTTTGCAAAGTTGGTCATATTTTCAACATAAACTCATAGTAATAGCACCAGCCATTGTCGAAGTCTATGTACAAAAGCGATCGACCATCAGACTTCCCAGCCCATGAAGACAAGGCCAAACACAGTAACTATTGAGACAAACAGAATTTCTATACCTCCCTGTTTCTTCGGGTCGAAGAAAGGTTTTGTTCATGGGGAAGATGTAGAAGGAGAAATTTGATAAGTCAACTTGAATGATAGCCGACTTAGTCGACAGCCGACTAAGTCGATCAGCCAAATTAGTCGACTAAGTTAATGAGCCAACTTAGTCTATCAGCCGACTAATTTGGTCGGCCACCTAAGTTCGCGTCAGTTCACCAAACTGACAAGTAGTTATTTTGAAACTATTTTGTAATCATATATATTAGGTTACTGAGCCAAATGAGAACTCAGTTCAGTTCTCTGTGTTGTATGGACTTATTCGTATAATATAATTTGTTAATTCACCTATTTTTTCTTATCTCTTGTCTTTGTTTTATATGCATGTTTTAGTATGTATCATTGGTAACCTTATGTGATCTATGAGATTACAACACAAGCGCATATTGTGTGCAAACACCTGGCAAGGGTGACACTTCTTCACCACATTGACACAATCTTTGAAGATCGACGGCCAAAAATATCCCTCTCTCATGATCTTTTGGGCTGTACAAAGCCTAGATAAATGACCACCACACACCCCTCCGTGGAAATTGTTCAATACAACCTCAGCCTCATCATGGGTTAAACAAAGACGTAAAATGGAATCTACCTCATGGTGGTACAAAGTTTTATCCACTATAAGGTAGTTCTTAGCTACATGACGTAATCGTTGTCGCTCATCCCATGAAAGGTGAGTAGGGACCTTCAACGTTTGCAAATATATGATGATATCCCCGTACCATGGGTCCAAAGTTGAGATAAGAAAAATATGCTCATTGACAAACATATCCTCATAAACCTCCTCCTCCTCCACACTTGGAAAATCAGATATAAGCTCCGCAAAGATCAATGATTTCTTCAATTTCATCGAAACGAATTCGAGATTGAACTCTTGCAAAATAACAATCCACTTATTGTATTTTACCCCAATCATCCTTCTAGTGAGGATGAACTGAAATGGATTGACATGAGCTACCACCAAGGTCTGTCGAAGGATAATGTAATGTCTCAATCTCTGAATTGCATGAATAGTGTCCAAGGCAAGTTTCTCCACATGGAAATAATGGATTTCCTCATCAACAAGGTTTCAGCTCAAATAATATATGACATGCTCGTGGAGCTCCTCATGCTCCTGAACTAAAACCATACCAACCATCTCCATGGATGCAGCCACATAAATAAAAAAATCATGGCTATAGTCTGGTCAACTAAGCATGGGGCCCAATGCTAAGGCTCGCTTAAGAGCATCAAAGGACTCCTGGGCTCACTCATCCCAGCAAAAAGTAGTGTCCTTATTTAAAAGACGCATAAAGCCTTTAATCTAATTGGCAAAATTAACCATGAATCTCCGCAAGAAATTTGCCATGCCTTGTAAACACTGATGATGTCTAATATTACGTAGGAGAGACAATTAAAGTATTGCCTCAACCTTTAAGGGATCAACTCTTATACCCTCCTTAGATACAATGAACCCTATCAAGTGACCAACAGTTACGCAAAAGATGCACTTATGAGGATTTAACCTAACCTGGTAATGGTGGCATATTTCAAATACTAATCTCATATGGTATGGATGATGCACTCTCAGATGAGAATGAGCAGCAAGGTCATCAAAAAACACTTCAATAATTGTTTTGAGATCATGAAAAATTAAGGTCATAGCCCGCTGAAATGTAGCTCCAGCGTTTTTAAGACCGAAAGGCATCTTTCGATATGCAAAAGTACCCCAAGGACAAATAAATGCAGTTTTATGTTGATCCTCGAGTTTGATTTGAATTTGATTATATCTAGAAAAACTGTCCATGAAGCAGAATACCTTGCTTCCCGCACACTCATCCAAAATATGATCAATAAATGGTGTGGGAAAATTATCTTTAGGACAAGCATGATTTAAATCATGGAAATTAGTGCATATATGGATCACTCCCTACTTCTTATTAACCGAAATGGGATTTGAAACCCACTCTGTCAAGGGAATGAGATAGATAAAACCAGATTTTAACAGCTTCTCTATCTCAGCTATAATAGTGGGTTCTTTTTTAGGATTCACCGCACGCAAACGTTGTCAAACCGGCTTTGCACTCGAATAGGTCTTAATTTCATGTTCGACAATATGAGGGTCAATACCTGGCACTTTTCTCCTTCGTATGACCAAAAAAATATGTCACAAAACTCTTTAAATAGCTTGGTTTACTCCTTGATCTCATCAAGGTAACAATCTGCCCCAATGTAGACGTTCTCAACTTTGTGAGGATTGCGAGACAATTGATAGGAATAGTAGGTGATAAATTCGCCATGTTCCCATCGGCCATCTGACCAAGAGAACTCAATGGAATCATAGGACTACCAATCTTCTCACTAAGAATCTCCCTAAAGTCCTCACTCTCCATACAGTCAAGCTTGGGAAGAAAATATGATTGATGATCTAACTCTTCGCAAGGTGACTCAACCCCAAACATGGCCTCAATAATGGTGTCATCTGATGGAAAAACATCATTGATTTAATCATGTGCATGAGAGGACTCAACTGCCCATGCAAGAAGCACATACAGGTCTTCCTTGTCTGTACATGAAGAGGAAGAACTAGGTTCTGCAACACAATCAATATTTTCTTGATATGCTATCATTGTTACAGGAAATGGCACATCTGTTTCGATAGGTCCATTCGAAGAAATCGGTGAAGGAAGAATCCAAGGATCTTCCATATGGTTAGTGCCAAAAGACACCGACTTCAACAAACATGAAGCCCCACCAAAACTAGATCCGATCATAAGAATGGGCATAGGATAGCCAAAGGTTCCCATAAGAGATGGATACATACCCACATCCACACTCCTAGTTTCCAACTGAGAATGATCGATAATCGAGATAGAAGCTCCCGATGATGCACTAACACTCAGATTACAGAATGATGTCTAATCAATTGTAATGATCTTCCCATTAAATGCAAAGCATACTACTCGAAATAAAGAAGAGGCTACGGCTTACATACTATACATCCAATTCCGTCCTAGAAAAAGATTGTAGTCAAGGGGTTCATGAACCACCTCGACCTCAATCATGATGGTCTTCCCTCCCAATTGGAAATTAAGAGAAGGAAGAATCCTGTGGGGCTTAAATTATATACCATCAAAAGCAGTCAACATAGTAGCGGATTGAGACAACTCATGAGAACCCAAACCCTTCCAACATGACAAAGACATCACAAAAGCAGTGGCACCTTCATCAATCACAGTGTGTTTGACAGTCATATTAAGACACTCTACATGAATCCAAAGAAACATGTAGTAAGGAAAGTGAGGCTACAGTCCCATGGTTTAAAATTTGATAACAGAAGAAGAGTTATCATCATTAACCCCAAGAGCAGAAAGTAAGGCTTTCCTTTGCGGAGGACAAATCTGAAGTACTTCAAGCACGGACATTATGCAAGGAGTTTGGCCCAAATCCTCGACAATGAAATAGTTTTGGGCGGCTCGGGCATTAGGATTCTACCCTGAATGCTTTAGGACTCCCTTAGGAATGCGAGGTGCAACTTCAAGTTTATCCATAGGGTTTTCGATACATAAAGGGATCTCGGGTGGAGTGGGTTATTTTCCAAGGTTTGGTTGTGATGAACCATAATCCTTTGCATGAGTCACAACCTTAGTAGCACACACCATGTTGATGTAACCATGGCAAGTATTGACTACCAACAAATTTTGATCTCCACCTGATGCACAATGAGGATCAATGGTCCTCGAGTTCATATTTTGATTATGGGGTAAAAGATTAGTTAGCACAGCTGGGACCTGTGCTATGAACATCAAGCATCTTCCATATGAGGACACAAGTGAGTGAGGTGGTCCTCCTTACACAAATTGCGAGGAAAATTTACCTTACGTTTAGACTATTTGTCGCCCCCAGCATTATGAGCGTTCTTGTCATTATAATTATCCATTTTGTTCTTGTTCCCACCCTTATGATTATTTTTACCATTTTTCTTGTTCCTTCCGGGTTGTTGGTTCCCCTTCTGGTCTGACGATTACACGAAAAGTACACTCGCCATTTGGGTGGGTTGAGATGAAGTCATGGATTTTCTTGACGTAGATTGATTAATAGATAATTGGCTCACTTTTTTCACAACCAAATCTGCATGTTTGGCACTTGCACAGCCCACAATGCCATCAGCATGTGGTCCAAGATTTATCTTGGGATCGAAACTAGAACACGGAGCATTAGGTATAATCTCATACAAAATTCCAGATTGAGCGTAGATCAAATCCAACTCTTATGCCCTAAAGATTGCTTGTTCCTCATTTCGTACTCCAGATGTAGAAACATCCTTCGTGATGTAAGGTAACAATGACTTGAGGAACCACTCAAGGAGAAATTCTAGTGGTATAAAGGCTTTAATCAACTGCTTCCATCTATGCCACTCTTGAATATGATTTGAGATATGTGTGGCTTTGTCTTGTTGAAATGTCGACAAGAGTTTGGTACCAATGTTGTAACACACAGGTAGCTGAAAGTGATTGAGGAAATTCATGGAAAGGTCATCAAATAAAATGAATGCCCCCCTTGGTAACTCTATATACCATTTTCCTGCAAGCCCGGTGAGGGTGTGTTGAAATAGCCCCAAATGGATTGAATCATCATGTAAGGAATTAGAAGAGCACCAAAGGTGAAAGGTAGTGACATGCTCACTAAGATCTTCTCTAGCTTTGCCCTCGAATTTAAGAATGTCTGAATGAAGCTTGTTAGGGACGGCTGGCCAGGCTGGGTCATGAGATACCAGATCATTCATAAGTCTTGATAGGTCAAGTAAGTTCAACGTTGTGAGGAAAGGGAGACTAGTTTGAGTCGGTTTATGCCACTCTCCCTGATAGTTCTGGTTCATGTAAGGCTGATTGCTATAAATACCATGGACTTGGCCATACTATCCTCCTCCCATTTGACCTGTATAGGGCTTCATGGAAGCATTGTGATGTGGTGTACCTTGAATATGCAGTGCTACTAATCCATAATTTCAAGAGTAAGTAGGTTGTTGATACCCGTATCCATAGGGTTGATAGTTCTATCCATACTGCGGTCCATAAGAATTTCCATGAAAAGCTCCATAAGGTGTCCCATGGGATGTCCCATGAGAAGCTCCAGAGTTAGGGATATGGGGAACGCCTTGCGATGGACCATTAGACGATCCAAAAATAGGAATATGACCTCCTGACACAACATGAGGTACTTGGCTCTAAGATACTACCGTGTGCACAGTCGTAGTACGAACATGGCTAGTAGCAATATTCTAGCCTGAAGGACCATGTGAATGAGGGGGAGGAAGGGTTTTCAAAAATGCATTCGAAAGATTAGGGTTCGATGATGAAGGGACATGTGAAAGGATGTAAGTGGTGTTCCCTATGGTCACTCGTGTCGGTTCTGGTATCCACATATGACTACTAACACTAGGTCTCGGACGAATATGTGAGGTACCTTCCACCACTGGGATGGAAAGTGCAATGTGACTAGTGCTCCCAAATATCTTCGCATGGAAAGGAATAGGAGTGCCCCCAGGTGTAGTGCTAGGTTCAAATTCTGACTCACCATGATGTGCTAGATCGGGTCCATGGATATCAGGCATGCCATAACAAACATGACTAGGGCTTGTGGGTTCATGATGAGTCTCATCGCCTGGAAACCAATACCGACAACCTGTGAATGAGGGATCATAACTAGAATGTGAAGGTATTTCCAGTGAATGATCATATACAAGAGTAGAATCTACATCCCCAACCTTGTGAGGTGGAGAAGACATCTCAGGAATCTCATCCTCGTGATCTCCCATTGTGTGTGAATCAATGTGAGAAGTAGTCCACCTTGACTATCTATTTCTCTCTCCCAAAGGAGGAGGAGATGTGGAAGGAAGAAGTCTTTCTAAACGATAAGAACAGTGAATTTCCACACTCGAATCCACAATGACTCAAAAATAAAAAAGACTCGATCTAATTAGGCAAACCCTAGGTAAACTAGTGTGCACAGAGCATACGCCTATAAAATGTAAAGAAAAATCGCAAGCAAACAAGGGTAGGATATGTGAGCTCCCAAATGAATCAGGTATGTCTCACCTAGGAGAGGCT
This sequence comes from Pseudotsuga menziesii, assembly GCA_001517045.1. NCBI lineage: Eukaryota > Viridiplantae > Streptophyta > Pinopsida > Pinales > Pinaceae > Pseudotsuga > Pseudotsuga menziesii. The sequence goes on along the minus strand of LPNX010546272.1, from coordinate 328,650 downwards.
TGAAACTCCCATACACAACAAGCTGAGGTTCGTAACCAATTATAGTGTCCCTCGGCCTCAATGCATATAGTGACTATGATGTTCGACCCTTACCTGGCCAAGACACCTGCAGAATAACCTCTGTGAAGTACCCCCTCAATAAAGTAGGTAAGGAGACTAATATCACCTCAATATAATCAATGCTCAGGTGAACAGTCACACGCAGGATTGACCATGTGGGCAAGGTTGAAAAGCCCAAAACTCTTGAAAGAGCCCCCAGATATGAATACAATCCTAGAAATATCTTCGGTGCTACTCAATTATGACCAGGGGTCATCCCAATCAATAACCACTCACATTGCCTTATGCTTAACTCCCTTGTAAGAGGAGGATCCTAGGAAACACTAATTATATAAAGTAATTTCACACTCTCACCTGGACAGACACATAAATGTTTTGTTTAGTGGTCTTGGATAATTTACTCATAATGAACTATACCAAGACCCTAAAACCTAATCTTGTTGGTGCACCCTATAAAATAAAAGAGTGTAATTCATTTTATTATGCATTGATTTTAATTGGCTTATTACTCAAAAGGGAAAATGGTCATGCAACTAATGATGTTATCATGCAACAAGAAGTAAAATGCACACCTAACAATCAATGCAAATGCACTGTGTCAAATGAAAAATGGGGTATGCTACTACGTGAAGTGAAAATTTTTTCTTCAAATGAATATGCAATCATTCCTATATGAAAATAGGACTAATACTCTCCAAGCAAACCTAATGCAAGCACCATGCAAAATGCAAAATGCAACAATGCATAATGATGCAAAAAGCAAATGTTTTTGTGTTTTTTGAATTAAAATGAGATAAAAAGCAAAAGTATGACTCTACAACCCCTAGAATCTGCAAGCACTATCAGAGAACACCCAAGAAAAGCACTAAGGTAAAAGAGACCTAATGCACTAATCCCTAAACAAAAAATAGAAAATGGAATGACAAGAACATTTTCAAAAATTTAAACTAAAAAGCATCTCTGGTTAGAAACCGAGGTGTATACAGACTCCAGAAGCATCCAAGAAAACTCAGCAATCATCCAAAATCTCCCAACAATATTTAATCTTCCCCAAAAGGGAAAAACTTAGGGCATTCATGACTATGTGCATAAAACACGAGTATATACATGGATATTCTAGTAAAAACTACGTGTCTACGTGACTGTGAAGACACAACTCGCGTACAAGAAGGAAAAGAGATTAAAAAAAGGAGGTAAACAGACAAGCTGAGACAAAATTTACTCCTATCAGACACTACTAGGTAAACATGCCCCCAGACCCGACTCAGAAACAGAGAAATCAGAGCAATTTGAGAACATTGAATGCCAATAAAACCCCCAAAGGAAATGACTAGGAAATCCCCAATACGGTCTCCAATTCTATTACGAAGAAAACTTCCTATGGCTTGGGGTACCACAATAGATAGAGTAACCACAGAAATCAATCCCTTCCCAATATGCAAGAGAAATAAACATCTAACACTAAAGGATCTTGAAAGATACCTTATTCCGGATGGTTGATGTAGATCCCCGTTGAGCTTTTCCAATCTTGCTTGTGTTAGCAATTTGCTCTCTCAACAATCAACAAACAAGACAAGCAGGCTATATAATTTTCGTAGACCTACTCTAGCATATATAATCTAATAACATATAAGCATTTAAAATCATCCATGGATTCAATATTCATTTAAATACACATTATTGGACAGGAAAAGATATTTCTATTAATATAAATCAGAGATTACAAGAATGACAACCTCTGTCGGAACGTCTACGAACCGGAGAAACTGAGTCCTCCACTTGGGCCTCCACCACTTCAATCCTCCATATCCCGATAGCAAGCTCAGAAGAAAAGAAAATCTTGGGAAGAACAAAAAGTGCTCCAAGGGACAAAGGGATGCAGACTCAAGTATAAGCTCTGACAACAATGGACTATAGTTTTCTTGCTCTTCAATTCCTCTCCCTTCAATGTATCCAAAGGGTTCCTTATATAGTACTTCAATGGGGTAATGGAAGGTAAAATCCGAGTGATCTCAAGGAATATGGAAGGCCAAGAGACAAGTGACTCGGCTCCACATTGAGAAAAAATCCAAAACTATTTGGCCTTTTGTACACATCCCAATGTACGTGGGTTTAAGGGTCATATCCGTGTATATACGCGAGAATAGGCTTAAAAGCCGCATATGGAAAATAATGCATGTTTTTATGGATGATCTTGGAAACATCAAAGCTACAAAAATGTTCCATGGGGTCCAAAGAGTCTACAGAGGGAAAGGGAATCCCATAAATGTGTGATCCACCATGTGTGGTAAAATCAGATGTAACACTACTTAAGAAAACAATAAAAAATAAAAAATATAATTATTCGTGAAAATAAATGTCGGTTAGAAAACCAAAACAATATGGGGGAGATGTTGTAATGTTCCTATCTAATAAAGCAATAAAAATAAAAAATTGAATTATCCTTAAAAAAAATGTTGGCATTGCCCATGGTTTTAAAACCATGTTCAAGGCCTCCTAAACAACCCATGGTTTTATTGTACATGGTTTATGAGGGCCTTGCAAATGGTTTTAAAACCATGTCCAAGGCCTCCTAAACAACCCATGGTTTTATTGTACATGGTTGAGGAGAGCCTTGCAAATGGTTTTAAGACCACACACAAGGCCTCCTAAACAACCCATGTTTTTAGGAGGACCTTTCTCGTGGTTTTGAAACCATGTATGGGGTAGATGTTGTAATGTTAGTTCCTTAAAAATAGAAACTAATAAAAAATATTATATGTCGGCCATAAATAATATTAAATACTAATAATAAAAATATCACATGTCAACCTGAAATAGAAAGATGTGTCTTTTAGTTTGAATCAAATTAATGGCTATATATAGGACACAACAAAATAGCTCCTTAAGTGCAATACTTAAGAAGAGGTTTCCACTTGAGATATTTGATCTCTCTCGATGCTTGATAGAACCTAGGATTTGGATCTATGCTACTTATATTAAATTTAGCATCAATATATGAAGATGTAGAAGCTTGATTGTCTTCGCTAGTTCTTCTCCTTTCTACCTCTGTTCTTTGTTTCATTTTCCTAGAAGCCATTAAGTTAGCCTCTACCTCCTGAGCATATTTAAACATAGTAGGAAGATCAACAGATTTTTTATCTCTCAATAAGAAAGAAAAATCACTATCAAATGCATCGACATTATGTAATTTTGCAGCTCCTACATGGATTTTTATGTCAGTTGGTATTGAATTATAAACTCTGATGAACCTTCTTGAAAATTCATGCACTGACTAAAAATTTCCATTCTTTAAATTATTATATTGATCCAAAACTTGCAAAGGAATTTTTTAATCTTCCCACCTATATAGAAAAAGAGTTTGAAAAACCTCAAAAGTAGGAATACACCTTGCAAGAAGATTTTCAAGCCACCTTTTAGATTCCCTGGAGAAACTTTGTGCAAACTGTCTCATATTTGCATCATCATAATCCACTTCTTCCAAATAAATAAAATCATCAAACATATCCATATGTTGACTAGCTGTGAGATTTCCCTCCACATCAAATAATGAAATTCACTGTGAATAATTATGTGGTAAGTCATGTAATACATCAGGCAAAGCCAATGGAGCAAATCCGGCATCAATGGGTCTAGAAGGCTTATGAACAATATGAGTATTTTGGACAATGCTAGAAATTTGAGGTTGAGAAGCTTGGATTAGAGGATTTCTCTCTTCTGTTTTTACAGTATTCTAGATATTTTTCCAAAGTGAATCTAACAAATAAGACTGAAGTCTGTTTGGAATAATTTCAACTTGTTTTAAATTTGATTCAAACTTAGACCTTAAGAAAGACTATTCAAAATTTGTTTCCAACTCAAAATATTGAAAGCTGAGAAATTCTTCTTGAGTTTGAGAAGATAATCTTTCTATTTGAGAAATACCTACTTGTTATTTACCATGTCTTCTCCTAATTAAAGTTTCTAGATTTTCCACACTATATAAAGTTTTATAATTAGGGTTAGCTCTTGTGTGCACTCTCCTGAAATCCAAGATGTCATCTTTAGAATACCTTCTTGAAAATTAACTTTAGAATACATGTATTTTCCCTCAAATCCAGGGAAAATACACAACTGACTTTGAATGTAAGAACCTCTGTTTTCCAACAAAAATCATGTCTTCTTGAAAAATAGTGTCATTCTTCCCAGGGCATATTTGAACTCTCATTCGCGGAAACAACACAAAGATGTTAGCACTTAGAATTTACCACCTGTTGTGAAAGAATAATCCAAAGGTAAATGCAAAACCAACCTATACAAGGAAAGTCGGTTTCTTTCCTTCTAGAGAGGGATCTCTTAATCGATAAACTCACAAGCCATAAATATTTGAAAAGAAATAAATTTTAATAGTAATTGTGGCTGAAACTAGTGCTCAGTAGGCATGGAATCATATATGAAAAACAAGTAAGGCCATTGCTTCGCAATGGAATTTTAAACAAAGGAAATATAACTACTCCTTTATAGTCAAAATGTTGATTTTTTGGTGATAAGGAAGATTAAGAAACAGTACATTAATATGGGCATCTCAGGATGAATCCAATATTAACTTTAGTGGAAAATAATTGTGAATGCTTGAAAGCAAGGGATCAAAGCATATGATTATGGATTCTAACCCAATATAAACTCATTCAAGCAAGAAAAGATAACATGTGCACGTGAGGAGAAAAACTATAGGCTGTAAAGTAAATAACACAAGAATCTCTGCAAAAAACCTGATTGGCTATGAAATATTTATTAATATTTGAAACTCTCTTACAAAATTTAGTTATTTCTCATGAGTTCCAACCCCCAACACATTGCAAAATTTTGCTTAAATAGAAACACGTAAAAAAGAAACATGTGCACGTGAGGAGAAAAACTACAGGCTGTAAAGTAAATAACACAAGAATCTCTGCAAAAAACCTGATTGGATATGAAATCTTTATTAATATTTGAAACTCTCTTACAAAATTGTTAGGAACCCATGTCAATCCTTCTCTTTACCGTGTTAGTATATTGTTGTTGGACGCATACTCTTTGTAAGTCATCCCATAGTAATTGTTGATCCATAGTTTGTGTTATTGTTGTTGGGCGCATATGCTTTGTAAGCCGGCTGTAGTATTTGTTGATCCATAGTTTATATTGGCCCATGGTTTTGACCCATAGTATTGGCACATGGTTTTGATCCATATTTTATATTGGCCCATGATTTTGACCCATAGTATTGGCACCTATTTTTAGTATATAAGTGTGTGTTGAGGCCAAGGAAGGCACCGTGAAGTTATTTTGTGTTGAGCTTGCTCAAAGGAGGTTGCCCCCTCAAAGTGGCCTGCGATTAATATAAAAGTGATTTTGAGTTCTGCTGCTATATCGTGTATTTTGATTAATTATTTGCTGCAGGGTCCTCACATCTGGTATCAGAGCACTTTCTTGGGCTTGTTGGGTGAAATTTTTGCCCAAATTTTTTTCACTTCTGTTGCAGGTTCGGATCTGGGAATAATCCCTATCTACTTAATTGTGGGAAGTACTTGGGCATAATCCCTAAAAATCATTGTGAGGAGTACCACAGGAACCCCGAAGTAGCTGGCCCATTGAGAGGACCTGCCAGTGAAAAGGGAAACGACCCCTACCTGATTGACTAGTTCCCACTCGTGAGGTAAACCAAGAGTTGTCGTTTGTGGCCAAGCGGTTATCAGTTTTACTTGAGCCGTGGAGTGAGGGGTACTGCCCCAATACGCAAGCCGTCAGACAGCATTGGTGGCCGAGTGATTCCCTTGAACCGATAGGAAGCCGCACATACCTGGGGTCCATATCTATTTTTAGTTGCACAATCGCACATTTCCTCTGTCCAGAACTGTTGCTGGTTAGTTCCGCGCCATTGCAGATCCATTTTTTTCCGATCACTTCTGCGCCATTGCAGATTCCACTATTTCCAATCACTTTCGCGCCGTTGCAGATCCCTTCCTAAAATTCTGTTTTTCGGCCATATCTCCTTGGTTTCAATTCTGTTTTCCCTGAAACTTCACTGACACCTCTGCAATTCCATTCTACATATTTCATTCCTGAAGACCCTATCCCAAATTCCACTTCCCAAGACTCGAAATCCCACATTTGTCTATTTTTAGAGTTTGCCATAACTCCTTTGATTTTCACGCAAACGCCTTCAAATTTTGCCACCGTATTCCTTTCCTCATTCTGCTTCTTTGTCCCTCTCTACCAAATTTCCTCATTCTTTCACCCCGCTCCTAAAATCCCCATTTTGTGCTTCCTTGTCCTTTCAACAGTGTCCAAAACTTACTCAAACCCAAATTACCCTTCCGATTTTTTCCCAAATCCAGATTTTCCTCTACTGAAACAGTTTCTTGTTTTGTTTTTCTACCCTCTCCCCCCTTTAAAAAAACAAAACAAAAAAAAAAACTCCTGGTTATGGTTGTCACCCGCATAGGAGCAAAAACCATGGAGGAAGCACTTGCAGCCATCCAAGCCAAACTCCAGGAACTGGATGAAATATTTCTTGGTCTCCATCTTCAGCATTCAGCTATGAACACCAGACGACAGTCCGAGTCTTCACCAGACAATGGGTTCTCTTCTTCCATCAATTTTCGCGGTGCGAAGCTAGATTTTCCTCGCTTCATTGGTACTGATCCGACTAGATGGATCTATCGTGAAGAATAGTATTTCAGTATTCATAATACTTTTGATGTCAACAAAGTTCCACTTGCCTCCTTTCATTTGGAACAGGAAGCTCTTCAATGGTATCGTTGGTACATCAAGGCTCATGAAGAGCCAAAATGGCCTCATTTTTGCCAACTCCTTTTGCAACGCTTTGGTCCTAGTACTTTTGATGACTTCACAGGAGCTCTCACTAAACTTCACCAAATTGGCACTGTGAAAGAGTATCAAACTAAATTTGAGAAACTAGCTAATCACACTGAAGGATTACCTGATGACTTCTACCAAAATTGTTTTATCAGTGGTCTAAAGGATGCAATTCACTCTGAGGTCAAAATGTTCAGTCCCAACACAATGATGGAAGCCCTGGGGTTGGCTAAGTTGGCAGAAGACAAGCTGGAAGCCCAACAGCGCTCCACATCCTCTTTTGTTCCCTTCCAAAATATGGGTTCTCAACAACCTCCCATTCCGCCAGCTCCTCGCTCACCTCCAATCAAGCATTTGTCTAAAACGGAGATGTAGGCACGCAGAGAAAAAGGGCTTTGTTATAATTGTGATGAGAAATTCAATTGGGGACATCAATGTGTTCAACAAAAGCTCTATCTCTTGGATGTGGATTCTCCACCTGCCTCTAAAATTGGTGAAGAAGCTCTCGATACAATGGATGCTCCGGTTGACATTCAGGAGCCGCCTACTGACCCTCCATCTCAGGATGACCATCCCAAGATATCCCTCCATGCTTTAGCTAGAGTCACGGCCCCCCAAACAATGTGGGTACGTGGTTACTTCAAGAAGCTTCCTCTTACAATACTCATTGATTCTGGCAGCACTCATAATTTCATTCACCCTCGGATCGCCAAACAAGCTGATTGTTTTATCCATCCTTGCTCCAACTTTGAAGTCATGGTTTCCAATGGGGGCACCTTACCTTGCAAACGGAAGTGTCGTAATGTGCGTATCTCTATGGGAGATTATAACCTCCACTCTGACATGTTTTCCTTGACCTTTGGTGGATGTGATGTGGTTTTGGGCACTCAATGGATGCGCACACTTGGCCCCATATTATCGGATTTTGCTGAACTTTGGATGCAGTTCTCCCCTGATGGACACAAACACACATTGAAAGGATTACAACCAGGGTCTCGCAGCATCATCATTTCACATCGCATGGAAAAAATCCTTAAGAAGAGTTCCCATGGTGTCATCGCTCAGCTCCATTCCATTCAAATGCAACCATTAGGAGCCCCCACTACTCCTTTGGATCTCCAACAAATTCTGGATCGATATACAGGTGTTTTTGCTGAACTAGTGGGACTTCCACCTTCATGACCAGAGGACCATCATATTCAGCTCCTTCCTGGAAGCATTCCTCCCAACATTAGGCCCTTCACTATTGAGAGTGATGCTTGTGGCAATGGACTTGGTGCTATTCTCCTTCAAGATGAACACCCCATTGCGTTCACCAGCAAAGCCCTTTCCAGTAAGAATTTAGCTGCCTCTACATATGAGAAGGAAATGATGGCTATTTTGCATGCAGTACAAAAGTGACGACCCTACCTCTTAGGGAATCATTTCTACATCAAGACTGATCACCAGAGTCTGAAATATTTCCTAGAACAGTGTGTATCCTCCCCAGCACAACAAAAATGGGTTAGCAACCTCATGGTTTATAACTATGAGATCACTTATAAGAAGGGTATGGACAATATTGTGGTGGATGCCCTTTCTCGCACATTTGATGACCAAGGTTCTCTTTCCACTATTTCTATGCCTGTTCCAAATTGGTTGCAATCAGTTCAACAGGGTTATGTCAATGACTCTTCATTATCTCAAATCATCCAACGCTTGGACAACAACCCTTCTACTGTCCCACATTACTCTTGGGATGGTGCTTCACTGAGATACAAGGGTCGTCTGGTGCTTCCCCAGAACACAGCTCTTCAATAAGCTATCTTCTATGAACTAATCCATGCTTCTCCGTCAGCTGGGCACTCTGGTTTTCTCAAAACATATGAATAGGCACGGCGCAACTTCTTTTGGCAAGGCATGAAAAGGACAATTTAACAGATGGTGGCTGAATGTGATTCCTGCCAGTGCAATAAGGGTGAAACAACACCCCTTCCAGGATTGCTCAAACCCTTGCCCATACCTACCCGGATATGGACAGATATTTCTATGGATTTCATTGAAGGGCTCCCTAAATCTGGAGGGAAGACTGTGATTTTGGTTGTGGTTGATCGCCTCTCCAAATATAGTCATTTTTGTGCTCTCAGCCATCCCTATACATCCTCCTCCATTGCTCAAATTTTCCTGGCCCAGATCTTTCGTCTTCATGGAATGCCTTCTTCCATTGTCTCAGATCATGATGCGACTTTCACCAGTCATTTTTGGACAAAACTCTTTCACCACACTAGCACCAAACTGCAAATGAGTTCAAGTTATCACCCACAAATGGATGGTCAGACTGAAATTATCAATAAATGCTTGGAAACTTTTCTTCGTTGCTTCTCCTCTGAGCAACACCATCAGTGGGAAAAGTGGCTCCCTCTCATTGAATGGTGGTACAATACCTCTTACCACACTACCTCTAAAATGACTCCATATGAAGCATTTTATGGTCAGGCACTGCTAGTTCTTCTTCCTTACACCCCCAGCAGTTCTCCAGTTCAGGCAGTTGATGCGGTCTTTCAAAACCACGATGAGGTTCTTTGCATTGTGCATGAAAATCTTCACATGGCAAGAAATCGCATGAAGCAACAAGCTAATCAGCTCCATTCTGAGTGCACTTTTGAAGACGATGATATGGTTTTTCTTCATCTCCAGCCTTACAAGCAATCCTCACTAAAACTCAAAGGGCGTCATCAGCTCGCTCCAAATTTCTATGGGCCATATAGGATTCTTCAGAAGATGGGGTCTGTTGCTTATAAATTGGAACTTCCGCCTTCTTCCCTCATTCATCCAGTATTTCATGTCTCTTGTCTAAAGAAAGTTCTTGGCACCAACATCAAAGGCCAAACTATTTTACCAGAACTGGATAATGAAGGATCCATCTTTTTGGAGCCGGAGGCTGTCCTCAATAAGCGCACTCGTCAGCTTTGCTCTCACTCTATCACAGAGGTCTTAATTCAATGGCACGGAATGCATCCCGTGGATGCTACGTGGGAACCACTCCTTCAGATTCAGCGACAATTTCCACATCTAAAGCTTTGAGGACAAAGCTTTTTCTAAGGGGGAGGGGATGTTAGGAACCCATGTCAATCCTTCTCTTTACCATGTTAGTATATTGTTGTTGGACGCATATGCTTTGTAAGTCATCCCATAGTAATTGTTGATCCATAGTTTGTGTTATTGTTGTTGGGCGCATATGCTTTGTAAGCCGCCTGTAGTATTTGTTGATCCATAGTTTATATTGGCCCATGGTTTTGACCCATAGTATTGGCGCCTATTTTTAGTATATAAGTGTGTGTTGAGGCCAAGGAAGGCACCGTGAAGTTATTTTGTATTGAGCTTGCTCAAAGGAGGTTGCCCCCTCGAAGTGGCCTATGATTAATATAAAAGTTATTTTGAGTTTTGCTGCAATATTGTGTATTTTGATTAATTATTTGCTGCAGGGTCCTCACAAAAATTTAATTATTTCTCATGGGTTCCAACCCCCAACACAATGCAAAATGTTTCTTAAATAGATCAAATATCCTTGAGTTGATAATTATTTCTATGCTAAAAATAAGAGAAAATAACTCCCTTTATTACACTTGTCATGTTACTCCTAACAAACTAACTACTCAGAAATCTATTACATTTTTCAAAATAAAACTATTCTTCAAAATTCTTCGAATTTCTTCATTGATGGATCTTATACTTTGTTCTTCCAAACTTATCTATTGTCTTCCACTGGTCCATAGTTGGTAGTTCGAGATTAGCCATCTCTTTCGTCAATACTCTTAATTGCACATGATCCACATACGAAATGGGTGGAAGCTAGGAACAATATGTTCTGAAAGTGTGGATTATCTCAAAATCTATTGCTAACTTGTTAAAGACAGTCTTTCCTGACATATATTGGTTCATATCTTCAAATTTCTTATGATCCAACCTGCATTTGACCAACAAAGCCTAATATTCAACCCAAGAGAAGAGTCCACCATCTTCTTCCCAACAAGAGCACAAACCTTTCTAAAAAAATGACAAAATATCCTTTAGAAATATTTAGTTTATGTTGCATGATGTCAATATTTTCTTGCACAGTGTTTATGTGTTGATTCTTTCCTACCACCTTCTTGGCCTAGGTGATCTCTGTAATTCTTCCTTTTATTCCCATTGTCCTCAAAGCATCTTTTGAAAAGGTATTCATAAAATTATTTGTATTCCTAGTTGTATCCATAGGATTCTTATTTGAATCTACTTTTACTGCAGTACAACTCTATCTAGCATCATTTATAACCATTTCTCTGTCCAAAACATAATTTAAATAAGTCCCAAGCTTAACAACTTCAGTAATGATCATGTCCCAGATAAGATGCATTGCTCCTGACACTGGAAATTTCCAAGTCAATCGTTTTACTAATTAACCATTTTTATCCAATAGTTCTTTATATTTATTTTCTAGTACTTCCCTTTCTTCTTCTTTCTTTAAAACTGCATCAACAAGATTTTTATTCTAACTTTGAAGACCAACAATCTCTAAATATTTTAAACTTATTTGAGACATAGCCTGTATAATGGATCCTGTACTTATCTCTTCCACATTGTAACACCCCATTTTTGACCTCGTTTGCATCAAAATGTATATGATGTATATATATTGTAATTAATCATGGTGTGGAGCTCAAGGAAAAAGCCCCACCATGGATTTAGCATGTTATGTTCAGCAATTAAATTGGTGTCGATGGTATTTTGTGCTAGCTGGGCACATTATAATTTTGAATCATCATGTGCATACGAAGTTTAATTAAAAACCCACAACCAGCTATGTCAATGAAAAAAATAATGAAATGGGGGCATGATTTCCTAAGGATAATGGGGGAATGTTTAGCCTTGATCCAATGTGGAGAATTCAAGTGTCAAGAGGGGAACCCATCAACTACCAACCACCTTTCTTGTCTTATTCATCGGCCATTTAAATTATCCAGTAGTTAGCTGGGCAGTTATTGCCTTGGAGCTTGGGAGGCATGGGGAGTCGTCAAATATGGCAAGGCTGTCAACCTTGACCACATGCATGACCAAAAGGGAGATTTCATTCATTATTCCTCATGTAGAAGAGGGCAAGGGAACTCACTCATTCACACATGCATTCCTCATGCACTTAGACAAACGCATTCTACTCACGCGCGAGATTTTTTTCTCATTCACTCAGGAAACGAATACCCACGCATGCAGTAATTTCCTCATGTGCAAACATTCTTTCCCTTGGCCTTCCATCACCCATTTATCCCTACTGGTTTTTGCAGTCTATTTCCATTCTCCCATGGTGGGAGGATCATTTATGACAATGCGGGAAGTAGATGGAAGAAGAGACATCGATTTCTGAGTGGTTGTTGAGCTGTTTTCACCCATGCGATGCTATTGATGAATTGGTGCACTCGATTTTGTTCATAGGGCTATTGTTTCCCTAATTTACATTCGTATTTTGGTTCCCATGATGTTTTCTTCCATGCCCAAAACTTGCAATTTTTGTGTATGTTGCAGTGTTGATTGGTATGAGCTGGTTTGGGAGGGGAAATGTGGTCTGACTAGCTTGATAAACCTAGTGTGAGAAGGAAACTCACAGACATATCTATGGGGTTGTCTTTCTTCCTTGCACACTCTGAATAGCACTGGAAGGGAAGGCATATCCTGAGGTACTTTGTAGCAAAGAAGGGGATGCTTCCCTATGTTAGGTGTGTATATTGTCTCAAAGCCAGGCTAGATCTAGTGGAGGTGTCCATAGCTCTGTGGTTGAGCTCACTAGCTTATCAGTCAGCCTTTCCATATCCTTTGTAGCTTGATAAAGCCAACTGTGTTGGCTTGGCTCAGTTTTGTTGTATCCTTGGCTATGTGTGAGCCTTCTAGTGTTCCTTATTCCTTGTGGAAATCATGCCCAACTCGAGTGTGGTAGTGCTGTTGAGAGATTGATGAGCACAATGGCCTATGGTTGGGTGGAATCTTGCAGCAGCATAGATGGTTGCGGGACGAGCTTCTTCCAAGATAAGTATCTCTTGTCCATTTTATCTTTGCAACTGTATGTGCTTATGGATTAATATGAACATGTTAAATGCTTGAATGGAATGTATTTTTATTCCATTGTATGTTAATGATTTATGCATCGGTGCATGTTGTTAGTTCATTGCATTTCCTTTTATGTTCATGGGGCTATTTTTCCTGGATATGATAGAAGAAAAGTCGTGTCCTTTCTTTGGTAGATGGGTGGGGATGTGAAAACGTGGTATCAGATCCCATGTTGCAGATTTGGGCCTCAATGGGCCATGAAGAACCAACCTTTTTGTTTAGCAAGAACGAGAAGCAGATAGACAAACTCATATTTTTCCAAGTGTTGAGAGTATTCTCTAGTGTCGATTGCGGAAGATGGAGATGAGACGACAGTGTCAGCTGGGTTGGTAGATTTAAGATGAAGATTCCACAATGATGGTATCAACATGAATGGTGAAGTTGATCCGATACATTGGTTGCATTTTTAAAAAGAAGCCAGCAAGCTAACGCAGCAGTGTAGGTGAGGGGAATCGAGTGAAGTCGAGTCGATTCCTCGGTTGTGTTGTGTATTTTTTGTTGACACAGTGGATGGAGCCGCCTAAATTTTGATGACGGCAAAGAAAGCCATTGTATATCGGTAGAAAAGGTAGAAGAAGAAGAAGAAAAGAAACTCTATCAATAAAGAAGGTATAAGTCTGATTAAGCAGAGGATTTGTAATCTTTCCAGAAACTCTATTAATAAAGAATGTAATGTCCTTCCATCATTGTGTACTGAATGCTTCAATTTTTGTTGAGTAGTGATTCAGATTGGTCTTTGGTTTGAATTGGAATCTTTGTTTATCTTAATTTATCATATAGTATAACAACTAAAGGTTTCTTTCTTTTTTCATGTGTTGGAGATTGGAAGTTGAAGAGCATTGGAGAGAAGAGGCCAAGCTAGCATCAATTGCTGGAACAAGGTGCACATCCATCATCTCTTCTTCTTTAATATATGCTTGTAATCATGTTTTTTCTATATTCAAACCCATAGTATGTTGGTGGCCTCAAACCCCATCCATAGGATAGATTTCCCTCACAACTCTACCTCATTTAGACACACTACAAGATGAAGCAAGTTTGGTCACAGAGTTAGAAAGACAAGATCACTGGTGAAGAAGAAGAAAAAGAAACATAAAACATCTTATCTTTCAGTTTTATATCTCCTTCTGACGTTGCGCTAATTAATGAATCTATACATAAGAAGTTGTTGGGTTTTCTCCCTTTTTGTTTCCCAAGATAAAATTCTTGTGTCTTTCTTTTGTATTTTACTTGTCTATTTTTTAGTGATCTGATTGCATACGGTTATGATCTTATGATGTGAAATATTTTAAGATCTTGTATAACCATTAAAACTCTAACATGGTATCAGGGCCACCCTGAAATAATTCTTTGTGCATCCTAAACACCACTACAACTACACCTACTGAAGATTGGGATTTCATGCTAGAAAACCCTAGAAGGAAAAATCTAATCATCTTGAAATTTTTGTTATAACTCGAGTTTGGTGAAGGATCAAGAGATAAAACTTGTACACGTTGAAGAGAAAATCTTTATGTAATTTTTTTGTGATTTTTAACCTCATATTCGCTATACTTTAGGAGATATGATCCCTCCAAATTAGGATTCTAGATTCTTTCATAATCTAGTCTTAAATAGGTGACCTAGGGATAACTATTATATCTCGAGCTAGGAATATCGAAATAGAATTTAGTAAGATGTTACATATAGGGAACACAATCTAGTTTACATGGTGCAAGTTTCAAACCCCTAATTTGAAATAGTGATGCGTGGAATTTCATACAATTTAAGTATATTGAACCAGTCCATAAACAGGTCATCTTGGGAAACATAGAATAAGTTCCACTTGGTGAATCCAATCTTTCTCTAAACTGTGGGGTTGAAAAGAATCGTATGTATATCTCCCACACTCAACCACTCAAACTATCTCACTGGTCCACACACACACATACACAAATTTATTTATCTATTTTCAATCAAAAGTTGAATTTTATGATAAACCATTTTTTTTTGTTATAGATAAATTAAGTTAAAAAAAAATGAATTATAACAAAAAAAAGGATACTAGATAAAATAAATTATGTATTTATAATTTAATTTATATTAAATTATAAT
>LPNX010546272.1:278691-313259 GCA_001517045.1 Pseudotsuga menziesii | reverse complement strand
TCTCTCTATATATATATATATATATATATATATAGAGAGAGAGAGAGAGAGAGAGAGAGAGAGAGAGAGAAATAAAAATACAAAATTTTCACTTATGAGATTCACAAGTGAAAATAAAATAAATTTATTTTACTTAATATAAGAAAATGATTAAGTGATGAAATCCACCTTAAGAAGCTTTTGGCTATCTGGAACTATTGGTTGGATTGGACGATGGATGAGAAGAACTAAATAGCTAGGACCATGTTTCAACTTGAAACCATGAAAACATCAAATCCTAGCAAAGCAAATCAAGGATAATTTTAGGGGCAAAATTTATCCCATGGGTTATTTTTCCATGTTTTTCTCCAAAACAATATTTGCCATTTTGCATTTTTTGAAGCCCTGTTTTGCCCAATTTTGATTTGGTAAAATTTTTTCACCCTAAAAATCGCCAAAGTATTATATAAAAGATATAAAATCCTTGGAAATTAAAATATTTTTTGAAAAATATCTCCAAACATTTTATAGTTGGTGTTTTAAGAATTAGTAAGATTCGTCAACATTTATACAATTTTAAATAGGTATGGTTCCTTAAAATCATCCCTGAAGAAAATATTCCTGAAAGAAAAATAAAATCGTGGGGGAGAGTTGTGTTCAGCTTTTACCACATCATTCCCCTATATTTTATAGTTGTGTTTTTAACGTGGGTTAGCTAGGTGAGGATGTCTGGACCTAATGCAAAGGACCCATTTAATCATTATTTGTTTTTTCCTATACTAATAACTAAAAATTTTACGTTATTAATTTAATTGAATTTAGTTTTATTTTGATATTTTATTAATACATAATTAAATAATAAAATATTAATTATATATAATAATATTTGAATTATATATAATTAAATAATAATATTTAAAAAAATACAAAAAGAAATCATACAATATCTTCTTATTTTGTAAGGAGGTTTTTTGCGAGAGTGGAGCATTTATGTGTGTCAAAAGGATTAAGGTGATATCTAATGGCCAACAAAGTGGTATAAGTTTCATAGTACCTAGGGTGAGTAGTCGATTTTTATTTTCTTATCGGCTTCCGTAATCGATAACCATGACCTTAAGTTATATGCTTGTTACATGTGAATGTAAAATATACTTACACCTACACATATTAATTGTGTGACCTCTGTAATCTAGTGGTATAGATTAAGCCCTTTCTTATAAACCTTGTTGATGTGATGCAAAATGAATATGTTTACAACACTTGGAATTAGGGTTTGATATCGAGTGACACTATCATCTACGCTGGTCATACTAGTATTGGTGGTACTATCACCTAATATGGTCATTATAATGCACTCCCTAGAGGATATCACCCATAGATTTAAGAGGATTCTGAGAGTGAATAATGTCCCTATTTCTTAGGATTATCCACTTCCATTAGGGGAGGATAATATAGAGGTGTCAATGAATTTGGAGTTAGAACCACCTCCCTAGGATATCAATAGAGAGCTTCAAAAAATCAAGCTTCCAAATTGTACTAGGATTCATGTTGGGAAGCATGCCAAGACATGGCTAGAGGGATTGAAGATGATTTTAATTGAAACAGCATACATCACACTCCAAGACCAAAATAACCATTTTTCCACTCCAATATCATGCCTTGGACTAGTGGGGGAATGTGGAAATACAATTGTATGTCACTTCATACCTTTCCCCTTGGGAATTATTTGAATATAGGTTCTTAAGAAAGTACATTCCTTCATTATTTGAGGAGGACTAGGTAGGATCCTTATACACCTTAGTAAATGGAAATTCATCCATGGAGGACTATTAATTGCAATTCATGGAACGAGTAAAGTATAAATGTTACATGGAAACATAACAAAAACAAGCATATTGTTTTTTTTATGGGTTGAAATACAATATAAGGTCCCTTATGTGGATGTGGAAACCAACTCCAATGCCACATGCAATTGATTGTACTCATTATGAAAAATATGCAGGATCTAAGGGGAGTCAAGGAGGAGGTTCAAAATAAATTTCACCACAACACTAGAGTATGTGGGAATGCCCCATGGAAATTTTCCATGAGGGGTACTATATGCCACCTCCTTATGGAAACTGGGCTATAGATAGAGTGGAAAAGAGTGCATTATTGCAAGCATCATTAGGGATTGATTGGATTCCAAGAGATTCTTGAGGGGAAGTTAGAACGATTAGGGTTTTCCAAGGAAGGAACTTATCTTTGAGGTCTCCACGAGTTAGCACTCAGACTGCACCCCACATTGCTTGTTAAGGGTGTGAGGGTCCACATTTTTAGTGTAACTACCCAAAGTTACAATCAAGGCCCATTCATATTTAGGGAAATGCTATGATTGGAAATTCTAGTAGAAATCGTCATATTTATGTAGATAACCACTAGCTCAAGAATCAATACACTATGGTGGAGTACGCAAGTTAAAAAAAAAGTGTTAAATTTACAATATTATTTGATCCTAGTAAAATAGATAGTTTAATTTACCCATTTGAATTAGATAAATTTGGGTTGGGATCCTCAAAGAACTATGATTTTATTCTAGTAGAAATGGATTCAAGGGTGAAGAAATTATTTGGACCTAGTTTGGAAGAGTGTTTTGTATAACTAGGAATTTTTATAATCAAGGTAAAAGTGTACTTGATTTCCCTAGGTACTTATGATCTTATCATAAGCATGAATTGTCTTGAATATCATTGATATTTCTTCGACTACTATGGGAAGAGATTTATTTTTTTAGATGATGAAGGAAGGAAGATTGAAATTCAAAGTATTAAGAGAAAGGTGACCCTATGTTTCATCTCAATGATGAATGAAAAGAATTTCCTAAGGAAAGGATGTTCGTTAAACTTAGTAGAGGTTGTAACTAAGGAGAAGGGGCCATATTTAGATTGGTAACCTATGTTTTCCTTAGTTAAAGGATGTCTTTCCTAAGGAGTTACCAAGGCTACCTCCAAAAAGATAACTTGATTTTACTATTGATTTTACCTCAAAGCAAAATTTAAAACACATTATCGGCTAACACATCCTATGCTCTGTGAGTTGTATATGCAATTGAAGGATATATTGGACTTAAGACTCATAAAACCTAGTATTTTACCTTGCGTTTCCTTTGTAATCTTCATCAATTTGAAGAAGAATTGTTCTTTGTGAATATACAATAATTACAAAGATTTGAATAGAGACACAATAAAAAATAGGTACCATACACCTCGAATTGATGATCTATTCGATTAGATGAAGGAGGAAATAGTTTTATCAAAGATTGATCTATGATAAAGATATCATCAACTTAGAATTATGGAAGTTGATATACAAAAGGCCACCTTTAAAACACAATTTGGGCACAATGAGTTTTAGTGGTTCTCTTTGGTTTGAACAAAGCGCCCACAATATTCATGAGTCTCATGAATGGAGTATTTTATATGTACTTGGACCTCTTTGTGCAATTATTATTAAATGATATTATCATATGTTATAGGAATGGGGAGGACATAAGGATCACTTAAGAGTGGTATTTTCATGCGTAATAGAGCACAAGTAGTATGGTAAGTTTCCTAAGTGTTCTTTTTTTTAGAAAGAGATTCATTATATTTGGGATATTATTTACGGAATTTTTTTGCTAAGTTCCTTGAACTTCAACACTTAAGTATTATCACCATCACCCAATTGGTCTCTCAAAACCTTATGGCACTCATATATCCAAGTGGGAATTCATTTTCATGGATTTTATTGTAGGATTTCCCATAACATCTCTAATACATAATATTGTTTTGGTGTTCGATGATAAACTAACCAAAAACACCAATTTTATGCTAGTCAAGGAAACTTATGATGTCATAGATGTGATAAGGGTATTTATAAGTGAAATTATGCACCTTCATGGATTTCCTTAAAAGATCACCTCCGAAATAGGGACCATAATTTTACTTCTAGTTATTAGACAAGCTTGCAATTAGTGTTGGGGACTGAGTTAAACTCAAAATCAGCACATAATTTTGAAATGGATGGGTGAATAGAGGGAGTTAATCAGGTAATGGAAAGCATTCTTAAGATGTATGTTATGGATAATCAATCCCATTAGGAAAAGTACTTACTTTGCTCAATTTTTTGTACAATAATAGTTGACATAGCTCTATATGAATGCCACCTTATCAAACTCTATATGAAAGTCCATGGATAACATCATTGAGTTGGGAAAGGTTAGAGCATTGAGTGACCATAGGAATAGCACTAGTTCAAGATATGGAAATGTAGATAAATTAGATTAGATATTGATTAAATGAAGCAATGTTAAGAACCCGTTTCAACCCTCCTCTTCAATTCATTAGTAAATTTTTGTTGGACACATATTATTTGTAAATCATCTCATGAATATATTGTATTATCCCACATTCATCAGGAGTAATAGTTTTTTATATTAGAATTAGTATATAAGTACATGTTGACTCCAATAAAGGAATCCATGAGTTATTTTGTATTGATCTTGCTCAAATGAGGTTGCCCCCTTGAAGTGGTCTGTGATCAATAAAATCTCTTATGTTCTCTTATATTTTTGTTATATCATGCATTTTAAATGTTTATTGCTCGGGGTTCCTCACATTTGGTCTCATAGCACTTTCTTGGGCTCGTTGGGTGGAATTTATGCCAATTTTTTTCTTTTGCAGTGCTTCTTGGCATTGTGATTATTGTAGTAGTGATTCTTCTTTGTGTATGTATTGTTCATTTAGTTCGGGGAATAAACCCTAGATTCTTAAATGTGGGAAGGACTTGGGAATATCCCTAAAACTAATTGTGAGGAGTACCATAGTAACCCCAAAGTAGTTGTCCATTGAGAGAACATGCCAAGCGAAAAGGGAAGTGACCCCTACCTAATTAACTAGTTACCACCCATGAGGTAAACCAAGAGCTATCATTTTTGGAAAAGCGATTATCAGTTTTACTTGAGCCTTGGAGTAAAGGTTACTTCCCCAATACGCAAGATATTAGACAAAATTAGTGACCGATTGAATCCCCTGAACGTTTAGGAATCCGAACATAAGTATAATTTTTTTTTAGCGTTGTTTCACTTATAAATTCACTGGAACCCCCGTAATTTTGTTTTGCATATTTCCTTCCTTGAGGACCATATCCAAAATTCCACTTAGCGAAGCCCAAAATCCCACATTTGTCTATTTTCAAGGTTCTCCATAACGTTTATTATTCTCACCCAATCACCTTCAAATTTTTCCACAATGTTTGTTTCCCATTTTTGCTTCCTTATCCATCTTTGAAAAATTTTCTCATTCTTTCACCCTTCTTCTAAAATTCTCATTTTTTGTTTCCATGTCTCTCAGAAAGTGTCCAAAACCTAGCCAAACCCCAATTACCCACCTGATTTTTTCCCAACTCTAAATTTTCCTTTTTTAAAAACCTTTTTGTTTTTGTTTTTCTACACATTTCCTGGATTAAAAAAAAACTCTTGGTTATGGTTGGCACCTGCGAAGGAGAAAATAAAAAAATGGAATAAGAACTTGTCACCCTCAAGACTCCTTGTCACCCTCAAGACCAAACTCCAAGATCTAGATGAAAACTTTCTTGACATCCATCTTCAACATTCAGCCATGAGACCCCAACAACAACTTGAGTCTTCTGCAGACACAAGTTTCTCTTGTTCTAGCAATTTTTGTGGGTCAAAGCTTGATTTTTCTCACTTCAATGATGATGATATGACTAGATGGATTTATAGGGAAGAACAATATTTGAGACTACATAACACTTTTGATGTCAATAAAGTACCACTTACATCATTTCATTTGGAACACGAATCCCTTCAATGGTTTTGTTGGTACATCAAGGCTCATCAAGAGCCAAATTGGACAAATTTTTACCAACTCCTTTTGCAACGATTTGTCCCTAATTATTTTGATGAATTCATAGGATCACTCACCAAACTTCACTAAAATGGCATTGCGAGGGAGTATCAGACACAATTTCAGAAACTGGCCAATCACACAGAAGGATTATCTGACGCATTCTACATGAGTTTTTTATCACTGGTTTGAAGGAGGTAATCCAATCTAAGTTAAAATGTTATTTCCCAATAGAATGATGGAATCCTTAGAGTTGTATCAGTTGGTGGAGGACAAGATAATGGCCCAATGATGCTCCAAATCCACTTTTGTTCCATTCAGAAATATGGTTCCCCAAAGACCTCCAATCCCTCCAGCTGCTAGAACCACTCCTATCAAGCATTTGACTAAAACTGATATGCGGGCACGTCGAGAAAAAGGGCTTTGTTATAATTGATGATAAATTCACCCTGGGACATCGATGTACTAAGAAAAATATTTATTTCTTGGATGTGGATTGTGCGCCTACACCTGAAATGTTTTATGATGCTTAGGGTCCAATATATGATGAAGATGACATTCAACAGCTTTTTGTTGACCCTCCTTCTCAATATTCCCATCCATGTATATCTCTACATGCATTATCTGGAGTCATCACCCCACAAACCATGTGAGTCAAGGGTTCCTTCAAAAATTTCCCTCTTACAATACTCATTGATTATTGTAGAACTCATAACTTCATTGACCCCAGGGTCACCAAACATGATCATTGTTTTTTCAATCCTTTCTCCATCTTTGAAGTCATGATTTCAAATGAGGGAACCTTACCTTGCAAAGGGAAGTGTCATAATATGTGAATCACTATTGGATATTATAACTTGTGCTCTGACATGTTTTCTTACTGTTAGGGCAATGTTATGTGGTTTTGGGATATCAATGGTTATGCACACTTGGACCTAGTTTATGGGATTTTTCAGAAATTTGAATGAAGTTTTTAGTCAATGGGAAAAAACACACATTAAAGGGTTTACAACTAGGGTGTCTCATCATCATCAGTTCACATCATATGGAAAATATCCTTAATAATAATTTACATGGGGTCATCAATAAGCTTCATTTCATTTAGATGCAACCTCTAGTTGTCTCAACTACTACCTTGGATCTACAACAAATTTTGGATCGATTGTAGCTAGGGTTTTACCCCTAGCTTGTGCGAATGAGCACCTATTAAGGAAAATGGTTTCCTTAGTAGCAGTTCAATAAAATGTAAACTAAAATCTATAACAGAAATAAAAACTAAATCTAAACATGTGCATGAAACAAAATAGCAAAATATAAAGAATGGTTTTTATTGATATTACCTCCAATGCGGAGGTTGGTGAAGCCCTTTGCGCTGATCCGAGAGGTTGCTCCGAGCTCCAGCTGCTCCTTCTCTTTCTCTAGTGGTAGAAATGGGCCAAAAGGGGCTCTCAATGGTGAAAGTAGCTCAAAGAGTGAGCTAGGGTTTTGAGAGCTATTTTGGCAAAGTAAGGATGCTTGTGATTGTGGATGTGAAATAATGGGTCTCCATCACTTATTTATGGTTCTTTAGTGGTGGAGTGCTGGCCCGTGGTTTTTGGAAACCATATGTTTTAGGGCAGCTTTTTAGGGTTTTTTCCTCTTTTCTTCTTTTTTCCTCATTATTTTATATTTTTTCTTCCCTTTTTGGGGATTTTTCTATTTTTTGAGGAATTTTGGATATTTTGGAGGAAAAAGGTGTTTTTATGGCCTTTTGGAGGCTTTTTAGTGGGATTTTCAAGGTTTTCAAGGTAAATATGGTAGGAAAATGGACAAATGAGCCATATAGTGGGGTAGATAAGGTAGTGAACACTTTTTGGGTGTTAACAGATTGCCCCTTGATGTGCGAGGTCAGGAGCTCATCGTATGGCCGATGGACATCATAAGTCATAACTGGTTTGCAATGGGGTGTGGAGAAGAGAAGAAAAGAACTGAAACCCGGAACCACGATCCCGAACCACCTGGAAGAACTGAAAAGTACATAGCCTCAATAATGGATGAGGAATCTTCTGATCATATGGACGAGGCGGGCATTCCCATGCTCGTATCAGGATATAACATAATAATAACCATGGGGTCCAGAATATGGGGACCTAACATATACATGGCCTCAAATATTGAATGAGGAAGAATCTCAATATATGGACGAGGCGGGCATACCCATGCTCTTATCAAGATACATAAAAGTAACTGTGAGGCCCGAAAAGAAGGACCTGTAGGATACATAGAAAACCACTGTGTATCTCATAAGGGTCCAGAAAGGACGTAAATATGGAACATACTGCTGGGCAGACCATGTCTGAGTTGAACAACTGTTGCACTGGAATGACAGCAGTGCTACTGAATGTGGTACCAAAGGAACTGATGAGCTACTAGATCAGAGTGACAAGGGTCATACTCGCAATGGTAAACTGAACTGGAACTGAAATGGGTACTCAAGGAAGCATGGAACTGGATGGCTTCTGAATACAATCGCCAACGCAACCCGGACATCCACGGGAACATATAACTGGGCGTTCCAAAGTGACTCACCAATGTGCTAGAGTCGGGGGAAATCCAGGGTCTTCGACACATAATGGAAGGGATATACATCCTACGCGATTCTCAACGATGCGATTAAGGTACTGAAGTCGAGCATATGAGAAACAACCATTCGGAGAGGCAATGATGACTCCTCCCAAAGTGGTCCGTAGGCACTCACCATAGATGGTGATGGGTCCAAGATGCAGGGACCTCTGGGTCTATCCTCTGGAATAGAGGGGCTGTCACCGATAGAGGGAGACCTGCAACTATCAAGGAAATGATGTTTCCTTGACAGGAGCGCGAGGTGCAAAATCGAAATGTGATAGAACTGACGGAAGGGTTGATAAATTGGGGTAAATAACTGGGCAAGTAGAGTGGGTGGACTCAAACTTCCTTTTTTCAGAGTATCATGGCGGGGACGATCGGGTAGCATATGAAACGGACTGGTGGTAAGGGGATCATAGCTGTATTGCATCTGGGAGGGTGACTGGGCTGAGGGAAACTCAAGCTGTGATAAAATTGCAGGAGACTGCAGAATACTCTGAACAAAGGCGAACTAATTGGGGGTGCTACCGAGAGGATTGATCATAGCGCCAAGAGGCACGGGGGTACTTCTTCATGGGTTAGGGAACTAGAAGAAGTGTGTATATAAAATAGTACTGTCATGTGGATTTTCCGAGCCCAGGATAGTTCGTGCTCATGGTTGCTTTCAATTTTAAGGAGTCTGAAAGCAATAAGAAGACTTTGAAGTAGTGAAATGGTACTGTCGTGTGGATTTTACAAGCCCAGGACAGTTCATGCTCATGGTTGCTTTCAATTTTAAGGAGTTTGAAAGCAAATAAGAAGACTCTGGAGTAACGAAATGGTACTGTCGTGTGGATTTTATGAGGCCAGGACAGTTCATGCTCGTGGTTGCTTTCAATTTTAAGGAGTCTGAAAGCAAGTAAGAAGACTTTGAAGTAATGGAATGATACTATCATGTGGATTTTACGAGCCCAGGACAGTGCATGATCGTGGTTGCTTTCAATTTTAAGGAGTCCGAAAGCAAGTAAGAAGACTCTGAATTGATAGAATGGTAAGGCAAGGAGGAAGCGTTCAATCAAGGAACATTTATGATGACCAGGAACGAGGGTGGGGGGGAACACTGGTGTGCCTCCTTGCGGGGTGAATGAATGGTGGCAAAATAACAGAACATTTGTAGTATGACCGGAGTGGATGGCTCATGTAAAAAGTATGGAACAATCTGATGGTGGCCGATGTGGCGCGTACATTGAGGCAGCAAGATGTCGGGACACAATGTTGAAATTGTACCAAGTGAGAGTGAGAAATGATCTCCAGCATCATCACGAGCTCGGAAAAATGAATCCGGTGATATAAAAAGTGTTAAAAACGGAGAGCGGTCGAAGTGGCGGGCAAACCGAGGAAACTAGCGGTGTCTAAAAAATAAGCAAAAAATGACATAGAAAAAATAATGCAACGAGGTGACCATTGTGATGTACTCATTGTGCTGATTCCAATGGTGGAAACGGTGCGGAGAACGGACTTCGTATGGGTTCAGAATGGCCAAAACAAGAACAAAGTCAATGGACTATAAATGGTAAGTGGGCCCAACATGACAAGTGTCATTTGTACTATTTGACTTTGACTCATGATCAGAGTGGACCAAAGATGAGGTGGCATTTCTGGACTATCCGACTGACCGTTTTCAGATTCGAGAGATACAGGTATTCTGTCAAACTCATACCTGCATTGTAATTGGGTTCAGGGGGAGGGTAGTGGGTCCCAGGGTACCGTTTGTGCAGTCCACGTGGGTGGACCGCGGGTTTCAGCCAGACATCCGCTATTAGGGACCGCGACTGTAGGCCTGACAGCCGCGGTCGGGGACCGCGAGTTTCGGCCGAACAGCCGTGGTCGGGGACCGCGAGTTTCGGCCAGACAGCCGCGGTTATGGACCGCGGCTGTAGGCCTGACAGCCGCGGTCTAGGACCGCGACTATAGGCCAAACAGCCGCGGTCTGGGACCGCGACTGTAGGCCAAACAGCCGCGGTCGAAAACAGTGGGTTTAGGCCTAAAATTCGCGGTTTTCGACCGCGCTAGTCGGGTTTTGGCGGGGGAAGGGAAAGGACTATTTGTTTGAGATGAGTCTGATGAGTCTTCTTTGTGTGATTGACAGGATGCCGCAGGTGCTGTGGAGGGAGCGGGAGATCCTGGATGAGATTATGGTCATCGTCCGAGAGGACCGTCGGGTACGGTTGATGCTCGGGTTGTTCAGGCTGCCGAAGTTCGCGCAGATACCTATGATACGGTCAGCAGCATTGCTGCTGAACTGACTAGTTAGTTTCTAGGAGCCAGAGATACAAGCTTTCCGAGTGCAGGGTGAGAGGGTGGACCTCACCCTGACTGATGTATACTTCTTGACGGGGCTCCCCTGTCTGGGCAGGGTGGAAAATACTCAGCTGCGGATGTCTACGGACATCGATATGGATGATATGCTGGAGTGATTTTGTGGGGCAGAGGCTTGGATGCATAGGAATGCACTCTTGGTGAGAGACTTACAGGAGCCGGCAGTGCGGGCCATGGCATCCTGTGTGGTGCGGGTTTTGGGATCCCAATCACCGGAGAAGGTGTTTGGGGGCCAGATGCAGCTGGTGGAGCGTGTGTTGGGCGGTGTGTATTGTGCTTGGGGCCAGATGTTCTTGACCTGTGTGTAGCGACAGCTGACAGCAGCGAAGGAATCTGGCAAGGGTTTTTGCTATGGTTCATTTTTATGCGCATTCTTTATGGAGAGGGTACCCACGCTGCGGTCGTGGGTGCCAATCAGAGCAGGAGGCGTGCAGGAGCCGCGGATAGTGTGGTGGGGCGAGATGATGCGCCGCCGTGGTGGTGGCAACGTTGGGAGATACTTTACCCAGGAGCTGTACCTGTAGTGGCTCTAGCTACCGTTGACCCTGGACGACTATCCATATAGAGATATGGATTATACTGGAGATCCGGAGGCACCACGGCCGCCAGGATAGGCATGGGGACCAGATGGTACGTATGGTTTAATTGCATTGTCAAGTTTTATGTATGATAGTCATTTGATATATTGTTACTGACAAATGGGTGATTTGCAGATGTGGGCCCGAGGCCGCCACCAGGACATGTGGCGTGGAGGGGGATTGTGGCCATTCCGGCTCTGCCTAGGCAGGGGGAGGTGCATCACCGGGATGCAGAGGGGACACTGGAGTCCGTACGGGTGCTGCTAGACCATTTGCTTGTGGGGGTGACCGACGAGGGGTGGCGGGACCTTGATCCAGCTGTGGTTCAGGAGTGCATGCGGGCACCCCAGGATTTCAGATCTATCGCGATCTGGGTGGCTCTGTTGGCGGATAGGGTATGGGCACAGGAGCCCGGAGGGGATGAGGATTTGCCAGAGGAGGAGCGAGGGGAGGAGTCAGAGGCAGCGGACACTGACAGTGATGTAGGTTACGACTCTCATTAGGGAGAGGAGGGGACTCCCCCCGAGTTTTGTAGCTACGGCCTGTACCTTATGAGGCTTTAGGGATGTACATACATTTTTTGTATAGCTAAGTACAGGGGTACTCAGGACATGTATAGCTCATGTATATTATATATATATATATATATGCACATGGATGCAGCTTGTTTATGATGTTGTATCATTTGTACGCACGTGGATGCACTTGATGATGTGTTATATGTTTGTATTGCACGTGGATGCAAGTAGTCTAGGATGTTGGGCACATGGATGGCCCTTATGGATATAAATGTGGTTTTATGATTTATGTTCATGGATGCAAATGTCGATGCAATGCAGTCTTTTTGGGTTTTTATATATTTGGATGAGATGCTATGGGATAATGATGCATGATGGAGGTGTTACATAGTGTGATTAATATGCCAATCTAGGATGTTATTTGCCATTTGATCTGTGACACTATTGTAAGCTCTTGGGACATGTGTGAATGTGATGGATTCAAACTGTCGGCTGAGTTGTTTTGTACGCAGGAATTTTCTAAATAGGCAAGGATCACGCACCTGGTAGTAGTTGTTGAGCTGGGAGACAAGTAGCTGGGAGTCCAAAAACACATGAAGGTGACATATGCCCATCTGGAGGGCAGCAGTCAGGAGACCGGTCATAGCAGCATACTCCGCCTGGTTATTGGTAGCGGCGCCTATACATATTTCGTCAAGGTGAATCAGTTCGTTGGAAGGGGAATATAAGACCCATGCTGCAGAAGCCAAGTTGGGAGACCAGCGGCTTACGCCATCCGTGAAGCCAGTGTAACAAGGTGGAAGATGGTCCATCTGTGGGCATGCAAAGAGCGATGAATGTGAGATTATGGTAAAAAAGGTAAAAAACAAAAAGGAAAGCAAACTGTACAAAGCAAACCAACGAGGTCGCGGTTTCAGTTATGGGTAGAAATGTTTAAGATACAACCCATTACGGGGGTTGCGTAAAAGGTGTCCTTTAGAGTCAGCTAAAATGTATGCCCCCTTGCCGAGGCAAGTCTTCACAATGTAAGGGCCTTGCCACATGGACTCAAACTTTCCTTTACCGGTTTTGTCGTGGGCTTGGTCATAGGCGAGGATGAGGTCCCCTTCGTGGAAAGTTCGAGGGTGAACATGTTTGTCATAACCGGCTTTGGATCGGTTTTTGGTAGCTTCAATGTTCTGGAGAGTGGCATGACGATCTTCATTGGCTTGCTCAAGGGATAGCAGACGTTGCTCAAGGGGGGAGGTATCGGGGAGAAGCTCAACGGCAATATGTAAGGCAGGTATCTCACACTCGATGGGGAGGACAGATTCAACACCATGAACTAGATGAAACGGGGTAAAACCAGTGGTGGTCTTAGTGGAGGTACGGTAATCCCATAAGGTAGGGAATAGCATATGGTGCCAATTGGACTTATGCTGGTCAACAGTGCGTTGGAGTATGGTTTTCAGGATTTTGTTAACAGCTTCTACTTGACCATTCCCTTGAGGGTAGTAAGCAGAGGAAAATTGGTGTTCAAACTTGAGGAGGGTGGATAACTCGCACCAAATGGAATCTTCAAAGTGTGATCCATGGTCTGAGACCAGCTGTTTAGGGACCCCGAATCGAGTGATAACATGGTTGAAAAAGAAACGGGAAGCAGTGTCAGCGGTACAGTTGAAGGTGGGCATGGCTTCCGCCCATTTGGTGAATTAATCAACGGAAACAATGATGTACTTATGGCCGTTCGTAGATGGGGGTCTACACTCCATGAAGTCGATGGCCCACTTGCAAAAGGGACCAACAGTGACGACTGGGTGTAATGGAGTAGGTGGTGTCTGGGCCTTAGGGGAAAAAAGTTGGTAGTTATGGCAATGCTTGACCGCAGTGATGCAGTCGGTGAAAAGGGTGGGCCAGAAGTATCCGGCGCGGACAACCTTTTGGGCAGTGGCCATCCCGAAGAAATGGCCGCCGCAGGCACCACTATGACAATCCTTAAGGACCTGTTTAGCTTCCTCATGTGTAAGGAAACGATGAAGAATTGTGTCGACCCCTCGCCGGTAGAGGACGTCTCCTAGGAGGAGGTAGCGAGAGACCTGGTGATGGATACGACGACGTCCATTATGAGTGACTATGGGTCGAAACTTCTGCATGCGTAGGTATAACAAGACGTCACCATACCATGGGTCATCGGACAAGATAGTGAACAAGTGATTGTCGGGTAACTCATCGGAGATAGGTGGGGCGAGGAGAAAGGAAGGGAGATCAGTGATGAGCTGGGCAAGCGCGAGGGCTTTAGTGCTCTTAGGTGTTCGGAACATGAGGTCATATTCCTGGAGGATAATGACCCATTTAGCCACATGACCTTGCAGGAGCTTTCGGTTTAGGAGATATAACATGGGGTTAGAATCAGCAACAACTGTGGTATGACTAAGTAAAATGTAGTGTCGCAATTTTTGGATGGAAAATACCACTGCTAGGGCTAGTCTCTCCTCATATGGGTAACATAGGGGTGGGCCGGACAAGGTCTGGCTGACGTAGTAAATGACATGCTCTTGGTGTGAGGTGTCTTCTTGAACCAAGATGCCAAATATAGCATGCTCAGATGCCGAGACGTAGAGGATGAATCCCTATGAGAAATCCAGAGGGGAGATCAAGGCGGCTTATGTGAGAGCTTTCTTGAGGGCTTCGAATGCAGCTTCTGCTTGCTCATCCCAGACAAAGGGTATGTGGGTACGGAGCAGGCACAAGAAACCGTGAACGGTTGTGGCGTAATCAGGAATGAAGCATCGAAGGAAATTGGATCGCCCTTGCAGACTTTGGAGTTGCCGTAGTGTTCGAGGAGAGGGAAGGTCTAAGATGGCTTGGACTTTCAGGGGATCAACAGTAATTCCTTTCTGGGAAACAATGAAACCCAACAATCGGCCTGTCGGAATGCAAAAGACACACTTGTGTGGGTTCAAGCGGATCTAATATTTGCAACAACGCAGAAAAACTTGCCTAAGGTCGTTAAGGTGGTCTGATCGTTTTCGGGAACGAGCTGTAAGGTCATCAAGGTAGAGGAGTAGGATATGGACCAAATCATGAAAGCAATAGGTCATGGCCCACTGGAATGTGGCACCAAAAGGCATGACGCGATAGGCAAAGGTGCCCCATGGGGTTGTAAAGGAAGTTTTGTACTGGTCTTCCTTTCGGATTTGGATCTGATTGTATCCGGAAAAACCGTCCATGAATGAGAGGACTTCATGCCCCGCACACGCATCGATGAGTTGGTCAATAAATGGCATGGGGAAATTGTCTTTGGGACAGGCACGGTTTAAATCTCGGAAGTCAGTGCATACTCTAAGGGTGCCTTGTTTTTTGTTAACGGGAACAGGGTTTGAAACCCAGGTGGTATAGGCAATAGGATAAATGAATCCTGCCGTGCGAAGTTTCTCAATCTCTGCTTTAACAGCTGGGAGTTTTGAGGGATGAATGGGATGTTGTTTCTGACAAACGGGGGGTACATCAGGCCATGTGTCAATGTGGTGCTCTATAATGGCAGGGTCAAGACCGGGCATTTCAGTATAAGACCAGGAAAAGACATCACGGAATTCTCTGAAGAGTTTGTTGTATTCCTCGATTTCTTGCTTACTACAAGAGGCTCCTAAAGTGATGAGTTCGGGGGTGCTTCCTGGGGATGCGATATCAATTTGGATGACAGGTGAGATGTTGGCCATGTTACCCTCTTCGAAGGTGTCAGGGGCAGGAATAGGGTCCTTGAACCAGTCGACCTTGTGGGGAAGGAAGTCTTTGGATTCAACGGAAAATTGGGTAGCAATGTTAGAGAAGGATACCTCTGGGAGGAAGTAGGAACGATGGTGCATGTCATCTCAGGGATAGTCTGGGGCAGTGAGAGCCTCGAGAATCTCCTCATCAGTACGGAATGTTTGTGTCGTCAAGTCGGTTGATGAGGGAGTAGTGACAGAAGAGATCATATATATGGTATTAACCTCTTCGGAAGAGGAAGAAACCGGGGGGTGGATCTCCTCAATGGTGGGTGGTGCCGTCTCAAGATCCAGATTGTTCATCTCAAAGAGAGCTGCTCTGTAATCAGGGAGATTGGGACAGTGATTTGTGTAATTCCCATAGATACCACATATGGCACAGGAGTGGTTAGTGCACAGGGACTTGTCGCGAGGCATAGGGGTTGGATCAAGGTAGACAACCAGGATATTGGGGTCGTCGTCAAGCATTTGCATGTGTTCCTGTAGTGCCAGTAACTGAGGACATTGGTGAGTCGCATGGCCCAGCTCATCGTACAGCGTGCATTTAGGAGGAGCACAAAACACAGGGGGATTTTTTACTATCTTAGGAGGTGGGACAACAGTGTAAGGTTGAGGGCCTCTGCCCCCAATGGGTTTGGTAAGAGGAGGGGGGGGTTCTTAGAGGATGATGGGGTAGTGATACCGAGAGGTGGTTGACTAGTAGTGACAATGGGTTGCACCGGTTGCAAGACGACATTTGGTGTCAGCGGGGGAACAGGAGGCAAAAGATACCAAATGGGTAATCCTAATGTTAACCCCGGGAGGCTGAGGGTAGCCATGACTGGGGCGCTAACTACTCCTGAGGGAGGGAAAAGGAAAGGAATGGTATGGATGGGTGTAGCACCAATGTGACTAGGGACTAAAGGGGGATTAGGTAACAAGGGCGGTTGATTAGTAGGAGTTTGCATGGTATGGGACATGGTACATGTTGGAATATATTAAACCCACTCACAACTTAGGATAAAATAATTAATCATTATTTGATTAATTATTAACCCACTAGCTTAATTAGGTGGCACCTTAAAGTCAATGCATGCCATCTATATCCTAGGAATGAGTTATTTCTGATTCTGGGTTCATCTAGAATTAGTATGTAGGACCTTATAGCAGATTCTGCTTTTTTCTTCTTTTTCTGCTTTATCCTGCTTTTCTATGGATAAGATAAAAGCTAGTTAACTAGGAAACTGGGTGCTTTTGTTTCCAACCCATCCTCCATTAGTTTTTCTCCATTTTCTAGGATTAGCATGTTACTTCCATCTCCTTGACAACTCACTCATGCTTTTTCCAACTCGTGAGGTCCTTGATAGATTTAGCAAGTGCTTTATCCACCTATGGGGGTTTGCTATATTTTGGTAAGTCAGCCTTTTTGAGCTTTATGAGTTGTTTCCATACAATTCGACTTCCCCATGAGGGATGTACTATTTATGTACTCTATTATTCATAATTATTCAATGGAAGGATACACACCAATATTCATCTCTTCATTCATGTGATTCAGTCTCTTTTCTTCTCTCTTATTTTCCTGTGTATGCTTGTGAGAATTCTTAGTAGCAAGATCTATTTCCTGTGCTTCTTTTTTAGCATCATTGCACATAGCATTGATCTATTATTTCTACAGTACATAGGTCAGACACGTCAGTGTCGGGCGACGGGGGTGGAATAGATTGGAAGGTCGAGGTCATTGGCGCGTTTGAGTAAACTCCAGGCCCCATAGAGGAAACAAATGAGGTGGTGGCACCTGAAATAGGTTGTGCAATCATGGGGAGAACATTTTCGAGTGCCGCGGGGGAATTGGGATCATGGTAGGTGAGTTGGTCAACCTTGACCATGCGTCCCTCATGGGGGAACATCATGGTGTGAAAAGTGGTAGAAGCAACCGCCCACATGGCATACATGTAGCTGTGGCTAAGTAAAAGGTTATAATCAAGCGGTGCATTAATAACCTCGATGTTTATGAGGACAGTTTTGCCTGCCAGCTGGATGGGGACGTTAGCTAAGAGGTCTTGTGGTTGAGCCGAATGGTCGTCGTAGGCTCGCAACGCAGTAGAGGACTGCTGGAGAGGGGGGATCCCATTTTCTGCCAGATGGAGGTGGGCATGACACATGTAGAAGCACCTTCATCAATAATGCATCGATGGACGACAAAATTCCGAATGGAAACAGAAACTTGGAATGCTAAAGTGGAAGGCAGGCGGGGTTCGGATTGGGCCAAATCGAATGCCATTAAACTCGAATCATTTGGATCGATAGCCCCAATGGCTGAGAGTAAATTCTTGCACTGCGAAGGGTAGTTTTTTAAGACTTCTAACGCAGACATGGCTGCGGGGGATTGGGCTAAGTCATTGACAATGTTGTAGTTTGACGCAGCCCGCGCGTTGGGGTTATTGTTGATACGGTGAAGTGGGAAACGAAGTGCTTTGGGAGCGCCATCTAGTGGAGGTGGAGGTATGCGTAATTCATGATTAGTGGGATGAGCGTTAGTGGGTTTATCGACAGGAGGGACTTCAAGGGTGGAGCCATATTGGTTTCGCCGGGTCTGGAGGTTGACCTCATCAGAGGACATCATCAACAAATGGTGAGTACCTGAGTCAATCATGGGTTGATCAGGAGCAGCATAAGTGATTTGTTGTTGGGTTGGCGCATTGGCTTGAGGGGGAGCCAACGGTTGAGTGTTCACTACGCCTTGGTTTGGTAAGGGGTTTTGCAATACCAAAGGTGGTTGCTGAGGTTGTGGGGGGTTGGGTGGTGCTTGAGGAGCCACATGCCCTTGGCATTGTGCATCAGCAGCCCAAAGTTTCCTAACGCGCTCCATGTGTGGAAATAAATGTGTGTAGTGGCCATAGACCCCGCAAAAAGAACAAGCATGGTTTGTTCGCAAATTGGGGTTTTTAGCCTACTTGGGCGGGCGATCAGGGTTTTGGTTAGCAGGGGCCGCATTATTACTAGTGGGGGGATTAGGGGGTTGACCAGCTTGCTTAGTAGGTTGGTTGTTCCCATGATTTCAGCCCCTGCCGTGGTTTTGTTGGCCCTAGTTTCATTGGTTGTTCTGGTTTTGCTGCAGGTTTTGTTGGGCGTAAACTTGCCCTTGGGCAGTAGGTGGATTCTGAGGTTGCACAGGTGCAGGAGAAGGCTGTGGTGTATGATATGTAGGTGGAGGATGCATAGGTGTAGCAACTTGAGCGGGTTGCTGATAGGGCTACGGAGCAGGTTGTGGGTTTGCCACAGGGGCTGCCTATGGCGGGTAATAAGCGGGTTGGGCTTGTGAAGGTGCAGGAGCTAGTGCAGCCTGCTGGTGGTAGTAGGGCTGAGGTGCGACTTGGGGGGCGTAATCCGGAGTCACATGACCGAAATACTGAGGTGGACATGAGGGTCCATGGGTATGGTGGTGATGTGTCATGGGAGCATACGAGTTGGTGGCTCTAGGCTGTGAGGTAGCCCGCGAGAGGTCGGGGCCAGGGGTAGGACGTGCTATGGAAAAAGGTTGAGGATGCGAAGAGATATGGCCAATGATGCCGTCGACAGTGTGGGATGCCCCTGGTGCATCATGCTGGGAGGACTCACCACGAGGGGCATCAGGTATGATGGTATAGAGATAACCTGACTGGGCGTAAATGAGGTCGAATTGCTGGGCCTTAAGGATGGCCTCTTCTTCAGACTGGGGTCTTTTGGATGCCACATCCTTATCAATGATAGGAAGAAGGGATTTGAGGAACCAACCGAGGAAGATCCGGTCATCTAATTTGATCTTGCATAAGCTATGGCGTCGACGCCACTCATGAATGTGGTCTGTGATGTGGGTAGCCATGCTTTGTCTGCATGATAGGAGGATCTCAACGCCTACGTCATAGCGGATGGGTAACTGGAAGAACTGCAAGAAGGTCGAGGCCAGGGAATCAAAGGTGACATGGGTTCCATTGGGTAGCTCGATATACCACTTGGCCGCAGAGCTAGTGAAGGTGCATTGTAATAGACGAAGGCGAATGGAGTCGTCGACTATGGAGTTGGAGGAACACCATAGATGGAAAGACATAATGTGGTTTTGTGGGTCCTCAACGGCCTTGCCCTCAAACTTAGGGATGTCGGAGGGGAGCTTGGTGGGCATATGAGGCCATGCAGGGTCGTGTCGGATAGGGTCGTTGGTTAATCTGGCTAGATCGGGCAGGTTGAGGCTAGCCATGAATGGCAAACTGGAAGAAGGATGTGACACGGTAGTGGGTTGGACCAAGTTGGGGCCGATGCCCCCAAGTGGAGGGGTAATGTGAGGGAGGTTACCGCCCAATGGGGGAACTAAGGTGGTATAGGAGGGTGCTGCACCACCATGGGTAGTATTAGTCACTGATGGAGTGGGGATGGGTATTCCTGCTGCAGGAATAGGTGCCGTGAGGGAAACGGTAGACGGGGGCCCCGTGGAGGGCATACCCAAAGTAGGTATGGTAACTGGTGTAGTGGTGGATGTGCCACCAACGGTTCCAGCCAATATGGGAGTGGGAGTCACGCCAGCCATGGGGCTAGTAGGGGCAGTGTAAATGGGGTTCTCGGACTCTGGCTCAAAATCGGAGGTAAAATAAGGGGTGTCAATATCTGGTGACTGAGTCCTATGACGCTGACGAGTGGAGTCGAGTGACAAGGCTCGAGATCTATGATAAGTGGTATCAAG
Source organism: Pseudotsuga menziesii (assembly GCA_001517045.1). Lineage (NCBI taxonomy): Eukaryota > Viridiplantae > Streptophyta > Pinopsida > Pinales > Pinaceae > Pseudotsuga > Pseudotsuga menziesii. The sequence continues at coordinate 292,895 of LPNX010546272.1, read as the reverse complement.
TGAGGATGATCTGTGTCGATGACGGGTGGTGTCAAGTGAACCGTGCTAAGGGGGCTCGCCTCTGAGGCGCCGAGAATGTCTTGGGAATTCAATGGTGACAAATGGTGTCAAATATTTATGGGTTGAGGTGAGTAAAAAACAACTCAAAAACCCTAATGCAACCGAGTGTGTAGAAGGAGAGCTCAAAAAATAGGGCACTCAGGCCAACAACCAACTCAAAACACCCACTGTAACAGTGTGCTACAATAGGCGGAGTGTCAACAGAAATGGTCAGAATACCAACAAGCAGCAGGTTGCCTACAAAATAAAAAATGGTGGACTCGCTAGACCAAAAGGAGGTAAGCGAGCATGCAAACACCTAACTAAAAGTCTTCTGACTCAACTAGACATATCCTCTGCAAGGTGATGAAATCCAAGTCAGACAATATGAATAGGAAATCCAAGTGGCTGAGATATCCCCCTACCGGGAGGGACACCGGGAAGTCAATCCTAGAAGAATGGCAACTAAGATACCCCGTTCATGACACGTCCAGAAAGGTAAATCTGCCGCTTGGTCCTTTTACCACAATACCCCTATACAGGGATATCCCGAGAACTGCGAAAGGTATCCCTTTAGTTACTGAATGGAGTTCGGTATTCCACTCAGGCCTCCGGAACCCCATCTCACGACTTCAACCCTCCTAAGGGAGAGGCCTTCTAGTAAACTGGTTGTAACCGTGCCAAAAAATACTAGGGGATTTTGGTTCCCTAATTGGACAATAGCTATGTCTCAAGTGTAAGTAACTGAGGGGTGTTATTGGAAGCCTATCCCCCCAATCCTACCTAACTACAAGAATTCTTCTGTGTTCCCCAAGTGGGGTTAAAAAGTAGGTTGAGTTAAGTAGTTTTTAAGTCTCACTTGAATTAGGTGACAGAGTGTGTGCTCATGAGGTGATGAACTAACAGTAATATAGAACTAAAAGTAATATTGAATTCAAAATTTAAACATGCAAAATTTTCTGAAATAAGAATGCTGAAATTTTAAAAATAATGCTGTAAAGAGGTAACAGAAATAATGGGGCAGAAAAGGCTATAGAGGAGTAGGGTTGTAGGCAGAACAGATGGTTGTGCAGATGCAGAAAATATTGCAGCAGAAAGCAGACCACGGGTTTGTGGCGAAAACATGCGGGCGGACCGCGGGTTTTAGGCAAAAACAAGCGGGCGGACCGCGGGTTTGAGGCGAAGACAGGAGGGCGGACCGCAGGTTTGAAGGACACAGGCGCGGACAGGCCACGGGTTTCGGGCCCACAGATGCGGTTGGGCCACGACTGTGGAAGGAAAAGACGTGGTCGGGTCGCAGCAAATGGGGCTCAAAGGCGTGGCCGAGACATAGGAAAATGGCCTACAGGTGTGGTCGGACCGCAGAAAATAGGCTGATTAGCCGCGTCTGGATCGCAGGTAAAGGCCTGAAACACGCGGTCGGGCCTTGACTGCGGAAGGAAAAAATGCGGTTTATGGCAGCCGAAAACGACAGCTGAAAGGAAAAAACAAAAACTATTGCAGAAAATAAAATAGCGGAGTCACCAAAACTGTAGCTAGGGTTTTACCCCTAGCTTGTGCGAATGAGCACCTACTAAGGAAGATGGTTTCCTTAGTATCAGTTCAATAAAATGTAAACTAAAAGATATAATAGAAATAAAAACTAAATCTAAACATGTGCATGAAACAAAATAGAAAAATATAAAGAATGGTTTTTTATTGATATTACCTCCAATGTGGAGGTTGGTGAAGCCCTTTGCGCTGATCCGAGAGGTTGCTCTGAGCTCCAGCTGCTCCTTCTCTTTCTCCAGTGGTAGAAATGGGCCAAAAGGGGCTCTCAATGGTGAAAGTAGCTCAAAGAGTGAGCTAGGGTTTCGAGAGCTATTTTGGCAGAGTAAGGATGCTTGTGATTGTGGATGTGAAATAATGGGTCTCCATCACTTATTTATGGTTTTTTAGTGGTGGAGTGCTGGCCAGTGGTTTTTGGAAACCATATGGTTTAGGGCAGCTTTTTAGGGTTTTTTCCTCTTTTCTTCTTTTTTCCTCATTATTTTATATTTTTTCTTCCCTTTTTGGGGATTTTTCTATTTTTTGAGGAATTTTGGATATTTTGGAGGAAAAAGGTGTTTTTATGGCCTTTTGGAGGCTATTTTAGGCCTTTTGGAGGCTTTTTAGTGGGATTTTCAAGGTTTTCAAGGGAAATATGGTAGGAAAATGGACAAATGAGCCATATAGTGGGGTAGATAAGGTAGTGAACACTTTTTGGGTGTTAACATCGATATCCATGTGTTTTTGTTGAGCCAATGGGATTTCCACCTTCAAGACCAGAGGACGATGATATTTTTCTCCTTCCTGGAAGTGTCCTTCCCAACATCAGACCCTATCGCTACCCATTTCATCATAAGAAAGATATTGAGATGCTTGTTTGGGACCTATTGTAGCAAGGTATTATTCATCCTAGTACTAGTTCCTTCTCATCACCAGTTCTTCTTTTCCAAAAAAAATATGGGTCATTGTGCCTTTGCATTGAGTTTTGAGCACTTAATCACATCACAATCAAGGATAAGTTTCCAATTCTTGTTGTTGATGAGATTCTTGATGAGATTCATGGTGCTCATTTTTTCTCGAAGTTGGATATTCATTCTGGGTATCACAAAATTCAAGTTCATGAAGATGATATCCCTAAAACAAATTTCCATACACATGATGGCCACTATGAGTTTTTGGTCAGGCCATTTTGCCTCATGAATGCTCCTTTCACATTCCAGGAATTGATGAATAAAATTTTCCAGCCCTACTTGTAGAACTTCATTATGGTATTATTTGATGATATCCTCATCTATAGTAAAACATGGGCTGAGCATCTCCAACATCTGGATCTTCTATTGCAACTTTTTTGTGTTCATTATCTTTATGCCAAATATTCTGAATGTGTTTTTCAGTAGAAGGAAGAAGATTATCTTAGGCATTTTGTTTCAACACAAGGGGTTCACATAGATCCTTCCAAAATAGATGCCATGGAAAATTGGCTACATCCTCAGACACTGAAGAGCCTTCGTCAATTTTTGGGAATAACTGGGTACTACTGCAAGTTTTTCAAGGATTATGGGAATATTGTAGCTTCATTAATAGATATACTGAAAAAAGGATTCTTTTACATGGACATTACTGATTGTGCATTTGACAAACTTGAAGAATCTATATGTACCACACATGTTCTAGTTATTCCCAATTTTTCCAAGCCCTTCACTATTGAGAATGATGCTTACGACAATGGACTTGGTGTTGTTCTCCTACAAGATAAACATCCCATTTCCTTCACCAACAAATCCATTTCTAGTAATAATTTATCCACCTCTACATATGAGAAGGAATTGATGGCTATTTTGTATGCAGTACAGAAGTGGTGAAAATACCTATTAGGGAATCATTTCTGCATAAACACTCATCACTAGAGTCTAGAATATTTCTTGGAACAACGGGTCTCATCCCCAACACAACAGAAATGGGTTAGAAAACTCATGGGTTATAACTATGAGATCAATTACAAAAAGGATAAGGACAATCTTATGGCGGATGCTCTTTCCCACACATTTGATGACCACATTTCTCTTTCATCTATTTCTATGCCTATTCAAAATTGGTTGCAATATATTTAGCAAGGCCATGTTAATGACTTTTCATTATCTCAAATCATCCAACAGTTGGCCAGTAACCGCATTACTCTTGGGATGGTTCTTCTCTGAGATACAAGGATTGTTTGGTGCTTCCTCAAAGCACATATCTTCAATAGACTGTCTTCTATGAACTCTATGATTCTCCATTACCAGGGCACTCTAGGTTCCTCAAAACATATGAACGGGCACACAATAACTTCTTTTGGAAGGGAATGAAATGGGAAATTCAATGGATGGTGACCAAATGTGATACTTTCCATCTCCACAAGGGTGAAACAACACTTCTTCCTAGATTGCTCAAACCCTTTCCCATCCCTACAAGGATTTGGACAGATATTTTAATGGATTTCATTGAAGGGCTCCCTAAATATGGAGCGAATACCGTAATCTTGGTTGTGGTTGATTAGCTCTCCAAATATAGTCATTTTTGTTCTCTCAGGCATCCAGAAACCGCCTCCTCAGTCGCACAAATTTTCATGGAACAAATATTTTTTCTTCATGGAATCCCTTCTTCCATTGTCTTAGACCACGACACAACTTTCACAAGTCATTTTTAGACAAAACTATTTCACCTCACTAGCACGAAACTGAATATGAGTTCAAGCTATCACTCACAAATAGATGGTTAGACTAAATTCATCAACAAATGTTTGGAAAATTATCTGTGTTGCTTCACCTCTAAACAATAGCATCAGTGGGAAAAGTGGCTCCAGGGATAATTTTAGGGGCAAAATTTATCCCATGGGCTATTTTTAGGGTTTTTTCTCCAAAAAAAAGATTCGCCATTTTGCATTTTTTGAAGCCCTGTTTCGCCCAATTTTGATGGGGTAAAGTTTTTTCACCGTAAAAATCCCCAAATTACTATATGAATGATATAAAATCCTTGGAAGTTAAAATAATTTTTTGAAAAATATCGCCAAACATTTTATAGTTGGTGTTTTAAGAATTGGTAAGATTCGCCAGCATCTATACATTTTTAAATAAGTATGGTTCCTTAAAATCATCCCTAAGTGGCTCCCTCTCGTTGAATGGTGGTACAATGCTTCCTACCATACTGCATCTAAAATGAATCCATATGAAGCAGTTTATGGTCAGGAACTGCCAGTGCTCCTTCCATACACCCCCAACAGTTCACTAGTTTAAAAAGTTGACATGGTTTTGTTACACCGAAATCTTGTCATTTTGATCCATGTGTCAACCTTGTGCCTAATCCCCAAAGTTTCCCTAGATAAAGTTGATTGAGTTTGAGGTTGTTCCTAGCTCTTTTTCCTCCTCTAGAATAGATGGCGCCCTTTATTATAAGGAAAAGTTCCCTGACACTCTTTCCCTTCATGCAAGGAGCACCACTACCACTCTTTCTCCTCATGCGTGCATCGGCACTCTATCTCCTACTGATAAGTGCACCAGTGATGCTTAGAGGGGAAAAAGAGAAGCTTCGAGGCCATTCTTGAAGGTGGATGAGGTGGAGGATCATCCCTAGCTTGTAGGTGTGGTGGCATTCGTTTCCTTAACCTATGGGGAATATCCCTTAGACCCATCCTCCTAATACTCAACCTACTCTATCCCTTTAGCCTTATAAATTGAAGCCTCTCTCCATTGTGAAGGGAGGAATGACTATGGTACTCCTATGCTAGTGGTATTTCTAGGTGATCCATATCATTATTTGTGAGGAAAAATCTCATCCTTTGGGAGGATATTATCTTTATTTGGAGGTTTGGATTGGATTATTGGATGGAATATTGCATCATTAAGGCTAGGTTGTGATATTGTTTCCTATGTAATTATGTGTATCTCCTTGATTACAGTAATACAAATATATTTCCATAAATATTTTTGTGTTGAAGATGTTTAGAGTTTTTCTCGTTAACAATTAGCTTAGATCAATTCATGTTTTGATACACATGTATTTTTTGCTTATATCCATTTTCTCTATAGGGTGTTGTAGCTCAATATATGAAGGCTCTGGATCTTGGATCAGTAAAGAGAGAAGATGATTTGCAGATCTCAGGTAGGTGATCTATCTGTTAACTTGCATTTCTATTTGATCTAGGAAAGTAGATTGTATTATGTACTTGATTTGTTCTAGATCCACTTGGAATAGGGAGATATGGCTTGAGTCCGCTTGAGTAGATTTATCCACTAACAGGTTCTCTGAAACCGAGATTAGATGCTTCACATTCTGGAGGATAATATTCACATGGAAAGAACCACATGGAACAACAAGCCGATCAACACTGTTCTGAGCACACTTTTCAAGTCGGTGATATTATTTTTATTCATCTACATCCATACAAGTAATCCTCCTTGAAACTCAAATGGAATCATAAGTTGGCTCCAAATTTCTATGGGACATATGATGTTCTTCAGAAGATTGGGTCCATTTGTTATAAATTAGAACTTAATCCTTCTTCTAACATTCACCCAGTATTTCATGCCTCATATCTTATGAAAGTTATTGGGACTAACATCAAAACACAAATTGATTTACTAGAACTGGATAATAAAGGATCAATCATTTTGGAGTTGGTGGCCATCCTCAATAAACACACCCATCATCTTCACTCTTATTCCATCACAAAGGTATTAATTTAGTGTCACGACCTGCAACCATAGGATGCTACATGAGAACCACTCCTTCAAATTCAACAAAAATTTCCACATCTAAAGCTTTGAGGACAAATATTTTCTAAGAGGGAGGGGATGTTAAGAACCTGTGTCAACCCTCCTCTTTAATTCGTTAGGATATTTTTGTTGGACGCATATGCTTTTTAAGTCATCCCATGAGTATATTGTATTATCCCTCATTCATGGGGAGTAATAGTTGTTTAGATTAGACTTAGTAAATAATTATGTGTTGAGGCCAATGAAGGAATCCATGAGTTATTTTGCATTGATCTTTCTCGAAGGAGGTTTCCCCCTCGAAGTGTCTTGCGATCAATAAAATCTCTTTCATGCTCTATTATTTCAGTTATATTGTGCACTTTCATTGTTTATTGCAGGAGGTTCCTCAAAAGCAAAGGAGAGACAAAAAAGTTATATCGATGCTCATAGAAGTGATTGAAATGGTTATGATGCTAGAAATGATGTTTATATTTGTATTAGAACTAATAAGAGTACTATCCAATTAGGAAAATGGATAAATTTGTCACCCTAATTTATAAGTCCAATTAAAATCATAAAAATAATTGGACTAATTTCTTATCGCATAGCATTACCACCCAATTTGCATAAAAATCATGGTGGTTTCCACATGTCTATATTATGTCATTATATTGTTAATAAATATCATAAACTAAACTGGAAGGAATTGCAGGTTTTAAACAAGGGAACTGGCATGGTCGGACCATTATGTATATTGTACCATATGTTCTAACATCTTAGGAATTACTTGGTGGACGAGGTTGAGGTCTAGTGGGACAAGTATATTCCAGGATTTACTACATGGGAGGACATTAAGACCATGTGTCATGATCATCCCTCAAATTTCTTACTATAATTTTGGACAAAGTTTCTTGAAGGGTGGGTGTATGTAGTAATTCCCCATATTTTGATTGGATAAATAAACAACTTTTAGGTGTATATTGTATTATTTTCTTATTATCTATTGGAGTCTCCTTAACTAAGAAAACTATGTATGTGGATTTATGACCTACTTATATGTGAAATTTTGTTTTAAAATTATTGTTCATATTATCGATGATGATATGTGATTTTCTTCCAGTATACAAAATTAAATAAAATGATAGGGTATGTGGATAACAATGTATGTACGACTGAATAAATGAATGGATTCCATGCACATGATAAATAAATTAACACATTTATGCCAACTAGAAGTGGATAACATTGTAATTTACTTGGAAGCAATGAAAGAATATGCATTATCTTATGTTGTGGATGAGACTCATTGACAGGTTAGAGAGGGTGAGTGATGGTTAGGTACTTGTAATACCAAAGTTATCCTAATATCATAGACAATGACATATAAATGGTAAGATACAATGCATTAATTCTTAGATTAATTTCTAGTTCAATACTTATTATGATATGTGGGACAGTGTAGGTTTTATCTAGAAACATAGTTTCCTAAACTAGCCATTCGATTACCCAACTCTAAGAACCACAATAGTAGCATAGTGTGATTATTAATAGGTTGAGATGAGCTCATATGGAGGACCTTTGTATGGTTTTTGTACTCTACATACATTTCGGACTGCTTAGTCGAGTCCATCATGAAGAGAATGTTTGGCTCAGTATTAATTATGTGCCTAATATCCTTTATTAATATTAGTTTATTAATATTGGTTATTAATTTATGATTTTTAATTTATGATTTTTAATTTTTAATTTTTAATTTTTAGTTTTTGTTTTTGAGACTAATGTCGGCTGAATGTTGTTTCTTTAGAAGGTTTAAAATAGGTTTCTAAGATTCGTTGAGAGTTAAACCATCATCCCTATTAAAAAATTTTGGTTGTTTTTTTATTTCCAAAGCCTCACAGATTCTTCTCTTATTGTAATGTTCTTCCAAAGCTATGACCTTAGCCTTCTCCATGCAAATATAGTGATTATTTTTTTTGAGTGTTCAGCTACTGCTGAATTTTTTGTTCTTTCATGTTTTATGTCTACGGAATGCTCCTTCAAACTTGTTTTTATCGATCTTCCCGTCTCTTCGATGTACTCTTCATCACATGAACAAGGAATTGAATATACTCCTTCCTTGAGCATGGGACCAATAGGATATTTTGCTTTGTCCAGCATGTTTCTTAAATAATTGGGAGGGGAGAAAGCAGTTTCAATATGTTTCTTTCTTAATAGTCTGCCTATTTTGTCTGTGGTACCCTAGATGTATGGGAGGACCACCTTTTTTATGTTCTCAGTTTGTTTTGTTTTGTTACCGTATTTTGTTGAGAGGTTTTTTTCTTTTTTGAATGTTCCATTGACATCTTGTAATTTGTAACCATTTTCTTGAAGGACTTCAGCAAGATGCTTCAATTCTTCATCAAGGTGTTCTTTGTCCAAAATTCTTATGGCCGTAATGGCAAGGGTGTTCAAGATTCCTAATTTTTGTGAGGGATGGTGATGGGATGTTGCATGTAAAGATGTGTCAGTATGCATCTTTTTCCTATAAACTTGATGTGCTAATGACCCATCCTTATTTTTTGTAATAAGGACATCGAGGAAGGGAAGGCAATTGTTTTATTGGACCTCCATTGTGAATTTTATGTGTTTGGATTGGTTATTGAGATGTGTGAGGAATTTGTTTAGGTTCTCTCTCCCATGTTTCCATATGAGATTTGTGTCTTCTACAAATCTTTTCCACTCATGGGCTTTTAGGGAGAATGATTCAATGGCCTTATTTTCAAAATGTTCCATGTAGATATTGGCCACTATTGGAGATAGTGGGGATCCCATAGCTACTCCATTAATTTGTTCACATATTTCTCCACAAAAGGTGAAATAGGTGGATTTTAAGCAAATTCAGACTAGATTAGTCTTCTCATCATTGGTGATTTCTTGTATTACTTTGATTGCATCATCGACCAGTACTTTAGCATACAAAGAGACTACATCGAAGCTTATGAGTAGATCATTATCTTCTACGTGCAAATATTTTATTCCTTTGACAAAGTGGGTAGAGTCTCTAACATAGGATGAAGTGTTTCCTACTGACGGTTTTAAGGTTTTTGATAGGAATTTTGCCAATTGATAAGTGGGTGAGCCGATCATGTTAACTATCGGTCGTAAGGGAACTCCTTCCTTATGGATCTTAGGTGCACCATGAATTCTTGGGATAATCGTGTTTCTGGGGATTAGTTTCTTTTTTGTTTCTTCTTCCATGATGGATTCAAATATGGTCTTCTTCACTTCTTTGATGACTTTATTGCTCAGGTCACTTGACAACTTTCTATAGGCTTCACTTGTTGTTAGGTGATCTTACATTTTTGAGATGTATGCTTATGTATCTAAGATAATTGTGGCGTTACCCTTATCTGCTTTTAACACTATGATGCCTTTATTATCCTTAAGTTCACGTAATGTTGTAGCTTTGTTCCTGCTTATATTGCTTTTCTGCGGTTTTTCCTTCCTCAAGACAACGGTGCAATCTTGTCTTAGTTCTTCTGTTGTCTCCTGTGCTAGAGACATCACTATTTCTTCAACGACGCATATGATCTCTTCAGCTGGGACTTTCTTTGGCGCTATTGAAAAATCCAGTCCTTTCCCTAACACCCTTAACGCATCTCCATTCAAAGTTTGTTTGGACAGATTCACAACGCTCCATTTGACCTTATTTCAATTAGGAGGGGTGGAGGTATTTTCCACCATTTATCATCTAAAGCTTAGAGTCGTGGTCGGGTCGTGTTAAACCACACTCACTAAGTTGTGTAACGATGAATACTAGTTTCACATTGGGGAAGCTAGGTCAATTTAGTTTATTCTTCCACTTACAAGTAATATTTTTGGTTAGCTCAATATAGTTGACACTCCAGTATATTCCAGTGGAGGAAGAGATAGGAATTAGAAGTAGGATGTAAGTTAGGAAGGAAGGATTATAATATTGCTAATATTTTAATTTAGTATTTGAGATCCCACCTTAGTTGTACATGGTTCCTTTCACCTTTAAATCATTTTAAATTCATTAAGATAAATCTAAGTACAATCTTGACTAGTGTTGATGTATTTTGACATAGTTAATAAGATTTCATAAGGATGTATTACTAAATTATTGTCTTACACTTGTGGTTACCTTATCTTGCATGTGATTATTATTCTATTTTCACTCATGAATTATGCACACATAGGCTATGTTTACGCTAGCCACACACAAACAAATTGCACATGCATATATATTTGTGGGTGTGTGTATTCATTCATGATAACTAAGTTATCGCATACATACATATATACATGTATGTATGTACATAGGTAGGTAGGTATAGGTGATTACTTGGTAATCATGAATAATGGTTGATGTATTTAATAAAGATTAAGATATAGTATTAAGTATAGAAGTACTTTACTATCATTTAAATTATGTTATATTAATTTAGTTCATTTGTATTAGGTCCTTTTACATTACCTTGTATTAATCACATTTAAATTCTAATTGCATTATTTGCATTTCATTTAATTAATTCTCATAGGTATGCTTCAACTATAAATTGCATTATATGTTATAGATTAACTATTTAATGCTTAATAAAAAAATTGTAATGTGACTAATAGTGAATTGTGCAAAGATAATTACAATATGAAATTTTTATCATTTAATCATATTTAGATTTATGAGATCTAGAGATTGAGCTAATGTGAGACCCTACATTGGAGTGAGTTGTCAAGTTGTTATGTGGGTAGGTAAAACTTTATTATTTTGTAATAATTTGACCTTCCTATATAACCCTTTGCTAAAATGGAAGAAGGTTGTGGAAAGATTAAGAAAAAGAAAGATTGGAAAATAGAAAAGAAATACAAATTCTCCTATGTATTTTCCATATAGTTATATGGAGAATTTGTACCTTACCCAAATAAGGCCTTGGTTTGTCAACCGATATTAAAATTAAGGTGTTTTTCTAGTCACTCTACGTTGTAACTATTGTTTTAAGGTGGTTCTTTTGTGTTTTAGAAAACTTGCAAAGTATATTAGGATGGTAAATTTGCAAAAAGAAACACGTAACACAATCAAAACTTTAGAAAATTTGCAAAGTATATTGGGATGGTAAATTTGGGAAAAGAAACACGTAACACAATTAAAACTTTATTGAAGTTAACATGAAGTTCTAAGCTACAATATTCATATATTTTCGAATTGTCATTTAGTTTTAAAACTAATCTGAAAACAAAATAATGTACAATAATTTGGGATCAAAATAGATCGACCTCACATTAAAGAAGGCAAACACTAATTTGACCCTATATTGATTTTGGGATCAAAATAAAGTTACTTAATTGATATCAAGGAAGGGAAAATGAAGGTGTTGTAAAATAAAATTTGTGCACCATTTCATACAACAAATGAATTATGATGTGTATTTCTTTCTCTTTGAAAAAGGTGAAATATAACAAGCTTCAGTAAATTGAAACTAGTTACTCTAAATATTAGAGATATCATAAATACAATATGTTAGATTTGGAAAGGGGTAGCAGGAGCAAGGGATCCTCCTAGATCCCAGAGGACATGTAGAACAAACCTTCACATGGGGACTAGGAACTAGAACAAATAATGAAGCTGAGTGGCTGGCACTTCTTCAGGTTCTACATCTCTTAAACACTAAAAAGCTCCGGAAGGTAATGATATTCGGAGACTCTAAACATGTCATCTACAAACTGATCAACGGATACCCCTATGGATTAGTCAATTGTCGCCGCCTATTTGACAAAGCCAAGCTTCTCATGACTAAATCCTATGAGACATTCCACATCCTTCGTCACAATAATTCTGCAGCGGACGCTCTGGCTAACATGGGAGCCTCTCTTCCACAAGGCCATTATAGTCAGAACGGTAACCCTCCTATCTTCAAATTCATCCCTTAATGTTTTGTCGGAATCTTCCCCTACGATTTCAAATTATGCGGCTTATCTCATTGTTATTTCTATCCTTCCCTCACTTCAAAATAAGCCCTAAAGGCACCCCTCCTCTACCTCCTTTTCTCTCCATCCCTCCCCCTTCCTTATCCCCTTTCCCTTATCCCTCCTTCCCTCTCACTCTTCAACCCCTACTCAATCCTTTTCCCCTTACCCTTATCCCTCCACACTCCCCCTCTCCCACCGCCTTGTGTCACCTCCCAACAACTGGCCTCCATTCCACACCGCTTCCCGACAGTTCCTCCTATTTACTCCGCCTTCCTGCCTTCCCTCCTTCCTCCGCCGCGTGGTATAACCTTTGCCCACTCCCTCTCTCGGTTTTTGTAGGATTAATGGCTCACCGGTCTTGGGTTAAATGCCCCTCCTCCTCGCACGCTCTAAGTCCCTTGGACTATCATAGTATGTCTTCTCCCCACAGCAACATGCAAGTTCATTCCGCTCCCTTTCTCAGCTCTGCTTATCATGAGGTTGCGCGAGTTCTTCTGAATGTAATTGCAGGTGTTGGAGAAGGGTGGCTGTAGGATATCCCATGGGAAGCACTCCCCCTCACCCGATCCTTTGTGAAGGAAAGGCTTGCTCTTGCATCCTTCTCCACTTGCTCCTGCAGCTCCCTCTCCGCGTTTTGGTATTCAAACCTCGGCTCTAGTACATTTCTTATGCCTGAAGCACATTTTGGTAATTTGGAGAGAATCACAGTCTTGGGTTGCCATTGCACGGGGTGGAAGGAAGGTGCTGTGGCACTTTGGTCTGTAAATAAAGCCAAGAAGGTTCCTCTCTGCAGCAGGAGCTCATAGTGCTCAGTTACATTCTTAGTGGTGTCTCAGCTGAGAACCAGGCTTGTGTTCTCGCTGGGTCTGTTCGTGCCTTGCACATTAATTTTGCACGTATAGATATCTCTACAGGAGCGGGAAGAATGTCTCAGGCTGGTGAAAGTGCAGGAATAATGGATGTAAAAAAGAACCTTAGGCATCTTTATGGAATGCTAGCAATTGGCATAATGGACAACATAGAAATTGAGCGAGAGGTTAAGAGCATAGGGGAAACGGTGAGCTACACCTATCTACAAATCAACAATCACAATGCAAGGATTGATGACAATGAGAGAAACCTTAGAGAGATAATGGGCAAAGTTGACAGGATTCAGGAAGACCTCCAGCATCTGATTACCATGAACCAAGGTAGCAGGGTGAACGGAATCACTGCAGCAGCTGAGCATCCAATGGAGGAAGAGTCTGTAGTTCAACCCAAGAATTTTAGAGGCAATCCTTAATCAGTTTTCTTTTAATTTTGGTTAAATGTTTTACTGTCTTTTACTATGTAATCAGTTTATAAGGGTATACACTACCCGTGACATTAGCTGTTTTGGAAAAACTCTGTGGGTAGTTTTTTGGAAAACTCCTCGGATAAGCTTTTTGTGTAGCAATTTTGATCTGCATGAATACTATGTTATGCTACATCTGTACTGAATGGTTGTGCACAGCTTGTTTTATTAAAACCTTTTATAGTTTCTGTTAAAAAAATATATATGTTAGATTTGGAAAAAAACCTATAAAAATACTATGCACAATAAGAACTTGGAGATGAATCCACATTAAAGGATTTGAAGTAGATCATATTGAATTTGGTTATCGTTTTCTTGACATTTCCAAATAAATAATTTGTAAGAGGATATAGAGTATGTTACATTAAAAAGGTACATCTATATTGGATTTTTAAGTTAATTTGGAAAAGGTTCCAACACGTTTAAGTTAATTTTTATATCTTTTAGTTTCAAAATTTTGATTGGTGTACAATGTGGAGAAGATAATATGATATGCATTCCTTTAAAGTTTTAGTTTCATATGTTTTTTTACATTGGTAAATAATATCAACGATAACTTAACTTTTAATTTCCTTTATAAGTTTCCTTTCAAGACCAAAAGCGGTGAG
>LPNX010546272.1:158565-278565 GCA_001517045.1 Pseudotsuga menziesii | reverse complement strand
TTTATAGTATTATAATTTGCTTATATTAATATTTTATTTATAAAACTAAAATAAATTTAAAATTTTATTTGAAAACTAAATTGAAGGGAAAAAAATAAATGAAAAATTATAAGAAAAGATTAAAAAAAAGCACATTAACATTATCATCTTTGTGTATTCCACTCATTCAACCAGCATGATTAGTACTTATACGATCAAGAAAAACCACCAATATATAAAATTCAATAAATGTGAAAGCATTATGAGATAATAATATAATTGAAAGCATTATGATATAATAATATAATAGAACTCATATTGTTGGAATTCTTATATTTTACAAATAATGCAAAGAATTTGGAACACACACACCAATCTCTATTATGTGAGCACCAACTCACTCAAACACGAATCGGATAAGGGCACCAATGCCACAAACAAGCACCAACTTGTTGACTACATGCACCAACTTGTAAGGACTCCAATTCTTTGTGCATGCATCATCTTCCTGTATCTAGACACCAACATGAGAGGACCTCAATCCACTTGTGCAAAAACCTACTTGTGTTCAAGCACCAACCTAAGAGGAGACCATAATCTCCTATCCTTGCCATGTCCTGCCACCCTTTTCCTTCAACACCAACTAAAAGGAATCTTGAAATCCCTACCCTTTCCCCTTCCTTCCACCCTAAAAAGGATGTATATACCAAACAGGTGCTTCCATGAACTGCGACTTTCACATTATGCAAACAAAAACTTCCATAATCTACATTTTCCACGATCTATAATTACCTCGATTTCCGACTTCTGCACATACTTCTCTACTTCAATTGTATATATTTGCAGTTCTCAATATATATTTGCACTTATCAATTCTATTCACACCTCATATTGTTGGAATTCTTATATTTTACAAATTATGCAAAGAATTTGGAACAAACACACACACACACACACACACCAATCTCTATTATGTGAGCACCAACTCACTCAAACAGTAATTTGATAAGGGTACCAATGCCACAAACAAGCACCAATTTGTTGACTACATGCACCAACCTGTAAGGACTCCAATTCTTTGTGCATGCATCATCTTCTTGTATTCAGACACCAGCATGAGAGGACCTCAATCCAGTTGCGCAAAAACCTACTTGTTGTGTTCAAGCACCAACCTGAGAGGAGACCATAATCTCCTATCCTTGCCATGTCCTGCCGCCCTTTTTCTTCAACACCAACTAAAAGGAATCTCGAAATCCCTACCCTTTCCCCTTCTTTCCACCCTGAAAAGGATGTATATGCCAAACAGGTGCTTCCATAAGCTACGACTTTCATGTTATGCAAACAAAAAATTCCATAATCTACATTTTCCACAATCTATAATTACCTCAATTTCCAATTTCCGCACATAATTCTATACTTCAGTTGCAGTTCTCAATATATATTTGCACTTGTCAATTATGTTCACACCTCATATTTCCGCTTTGTATGTTGTTCTACTTTACTAGTTTGCACATTCAACTCCTTGTTGTTTCATTCTTCTGGATCAATGAGCCATTAATACCCCAATAATTTGAAGCTTGCTAATTCAAAATATTACATCTTGTTCATCTTGAAGATTACTTCAAAATTTCCATATCTCACTTTTTATATTATCCTTGCTCAATTTGTGTGTCCGTAAGTTGGGGTTCTTTTGAGTTGGTAATAGCCCTTCTTCCTTACTTTTAGGTCAAGCTATATATTCCTTCATAAGAAAAGAGTCTTTTGAAAATTCATCCTCGTGGGGTTTTACATACTTGATTCAAATGACTTGGTGGTAATTGCGCATATGGGTTCCATGTCTTGGTGGGATTTGCGCAATTTAGAAACTTGCACATGTATTCTCTATATACTTCTTCAAACTGCCTTCGTGTACATAGAGATCCATCACTCCATGGATTTTGTGCACTGATCAGACTTGCATATATATTTTCTATATATTTCTTCAAACTATCTTCAAAGAATGTTTACTTAACATTATAAAATGTGGCACCAAAGTTCAATAATCATTCAATATCATGTTTGACATCAACATGTTTCTTACTTCCTTTCTTGAGATCATCATGCTTCTTGCTTGAAATCAATGACAACACAAAATTTTAAAAGTTTAACAATATCCCCCTTTGGAATTGATGTCAAAACTAATCAAAACTGAGCTACCCCTAAATATGAACTCTTCTTTTCTGCACAAAGCGTACTCCCTTGTATTCATTCCATATGATCTTTTCTTTGGTTTTGTTGCAACCTTCTGATTCTACACTTTTCTGTAAAGCCTTTTGTCTTGTATTTTTCCCACTTTGTATCTCTTCCTATCCCTTCCACCTAGTATCTCTCCCCCTTTGACATCAATGGAAAATGGATTCCCTACATACCTGTATTATAATTATGTATTTGCCTCATGCATGGTTTCAGGTTCTCCCCTTGAATTCATGCTTGTTATTTCTTTCTTCTGCCACTTGTACTGCACTTTGCTAGGATTCCACCATGTCATAAATGTTTTAAATCAATGTGGATTAGGAATAATGTGAGTTTCCTTTTAATAAACTCAAAGATATCTCTTGGAAAGGAATTTGTAAAATTATATGTGTTATGTTTGTTTGTGTCCACATATTCTAGCTTGACAATGTTTTAAGTGACTTGTTCTCTCACAAAATGGTATTTTATGGGAATATGTTTAGTTTTGGAATGCATTACAATATTCTTGAAGATGTTGATTGCACTTGTGTTATCAAATAAAAATTGTATAGGATGATTAGATTCCACTTGGACATCCTTTAATGTCTCTTTCATCAACAGAACTTGCGCACAACAAGTTGTTGATGCAATATATTCTTCTTCTAGTGTAGATAGCAATAGTGAGGATGGTTTTTTACTTATCCAAGATCCTACACATATACTTGAACAACAATCGTATTTACATGGTTAACATTTATGCATAGATTATTTTCTACATTTCCCTTTTTGAAACCTTGATGTTGCAGATACTTGTCTAGCCTTGAATACCATGCTCTAGGTGTTTGCTTTAGTCCATACATATGCTTCTTTAACTTGCAGACATAGTCCTTATCACCTGGGAGAGAGAAATATTTTGGCTTCTCTATATATGCTTATTCTTCAATATCTCCATTTAAAAATGTTGACTTTATGTCCATTTGATATACATTGATTTTTCTGAAGGATGTATAGGCCAGAAACATCAAGATTTGTTTTATTTGTGCTATAAGGGAAAAGGATTTTGCAAAATATATTCCTTCAACATGTGCATATCCTTTCATACCGACCTTGCCTTATTTTTAACAACTTATCCATCCTCATTTAGTTTATTTATGAAAAATCCATTTACTAACATTCCCATTTTTGTCTTGAGGTCTTGGAATAATATCCCAAGTCTAATTTCTTTCAATCTAATTTACTTCTTCTTTCATGGCATTAACCAGTGTTCATCAATCCTAGATTCATAAAAACTATTTGGTTATTCTTTGGACAACAAATAGAGATGTACTTCTTCAATAGTATTTATTAAGTGCTTCCTTCTTGTTCCACACCATAATTTTTATCTCTAATAATCAAAGCATTGGAATGATTCTTTTGAACATATATATATAGGGACCATTTGTATTAGGTCATCTTTATTATTTTGGTTCTTCTTGATGCACTTATTTTTGTTTTTCTTTCAGATTCATCATCTTCTAGTGGGTCTTCTAATGATTGTTCGAATACTGGCTAATCATCATCATCCTCTATGCTTATGTACGAGAACTCTTCATATACCTTTACATCTAGACTTTCCACCATCTTCTATAGTATTAATTGGTAGAACTGCCTCTTTTTTCTTCTCTAAATTTCAAGAAATTGCCTTTATTTCATGTCATATGTTTGGAGCATCCACTGTCAATATACCATTACCCCCTTTTCCTCTACACACGTAAGATCAGGTTGCATCCTTCTTTATTTTGTTAATCTACATTATTTTGCCACGGTCTTATAAGATCCTTTTCACTGACGATGTTGTTGTTTTCAATAGGTTGCGTAGATATCGACTAACGTTTGTAGTCTTTAGGTTCATCACCATGATATCGACATTTATAGTATTCACCCTTTGAGTTCAAAGGGTAGAAGGAATTGAAATTTTCTTTGAAACTTTATAATGGCCTGTTGGTATCATTCTATCTATGATTATGCTCATAATAAATACTATTCTTCTTAATAGGAGCTTTGATGTTTTACTTCCTTATAACCAAAATTATCACAAAATTAGAAACTTCCTAAGAAAAGAGTTTGATACCCTGTGAAGTAGTTATTATGGATTGCATAGTCACAACCTTGGCATGGGATGGATTCATGTATTTTTCTCCAAAATTCTGATTTTCCTTGGAGAAACACCCTTGAGCACATCTTCAAAACCTCTTGAGCCTGATTTATAGGCTGACTTGGTTAATTTTGAGCCTTCGTATTCTAGTCCTGTCTTCACAAATGATTGCATCTGATTTTTAATAATTTCATCTAGAGTCTTAGTCATGTTGTTGAATCTATGTTGAAAAATCAACTAGATGTTGGATTTTTGCAGTTGCTTATTTAAAGAAATGATTTTATCCTCTATAATCTCATACTTCTCCTCCTTTTGTTTCATTTGTTATGTTATGTCCACCTCTAATTTTTTTGGGAGAAAATTGGAAAGTTTTCCGACGTGGCGGAAAGACTGATCTGAAGGAAGTTTGAAATTTTCATGATGCAGCGAAAAGAGTGATCAGATGAAAGTCAAAAAGTTTTTCGACATAGTGGACAGTTCGATCGGAACGAATTGGGCGAAGTTGTCGATACATGTCTAGAAAACTTGTAGAATTTTTCCGATATGTTGGAGGAAAAAGGGTGAATTCGTCGATCGGGTGGAATAGATAAATTGCTCTAAAACAGAGAATTTCAGCAGGTTTTCAGTGGGATTGCAGGGGCCATAAGGATGAAGAATGGCAGTGAGTTTATGTGCCAGATTGCATGAAAATGACCCCCATTGTCCCCCTGAGACAGTCATTTTTAGTGATAAAAGTCTATGTTTTGAAAAATTTGTCAATATATGAATTTTCCAAATGCAAGAAACTAATGATCGCCTTCAAAGGGAAGCATTCCACATAGTGCAGTTCAGTAAAGCTGGTTCGGCCATGAGAACCTATAGCATGAATGATGCACATGATCCCTATGAACATGAGGAAGATGTTATGGGAGTAAAAATTTGTGTGGGGAATGCAGAGACATAGTCAAATAGGAGAATATTTCATGATACTCCCCCAAATTTTGCAACCACAAAGGTAGCAAGAGTAGCGCCCAAAGAAGAAAGATACCTCCTACTATGTCATCTGACCTTGAAGGATCCACTGAGGATTCAAGCTCTTCATTTCACAAAATTAAGAGGAAGAGGCATTTCCATAACAACTCACAAGATGAAATCAATAAGGCTAAGCCTCCTATGTTTGATGGCGATGTAAGGAATGGTTAAAAAGCTGACTCTTGTCTTCTTGGGATGAGAAAATATTTCCAAGTCCAAGAATACTCTGGAAACATGAAGGCTAGGGTAGCCATTTTCAATTTGACTTGAAGAGAATCCTTATGGTGGGAGCACTTCAGGCAAGTGAAGAAGATCAATGAAAGGAAGATTGTGTGGAAGTAGTTGCAGAAGTATTCCAAGTAGAAGTACCTCTATCATAGGTACTATGATGATAATATTAAAGAGTTACATGATCTGATATTGGGACAATAGACCATGGAGGAATATGCAAATAAGTTCCTATAACTTTTAAGGTATGCCAGGTACATCAAAGATGAGAATGTTGAGATCCATCATTTTCTAAGTGGATTACCGCCATCTTACAAAGATAGAATTGTGTTTTATGAACCTAGAACTATTGAAGAAGCAATAAGGAAAGATAAGTATTGCTACGAGAAAAAGTAGAGGAAAACCTGATTATCCAAATACATGGAAGGAAAAAAGGAACGAGAATTCTGATTAAAGGAAGAAAGGTTTCAAACTTCTTAATTTCAGAAATTAGTAGAAGCAGCCATCAGAAGCTCTGAGTAAGCCAAATAAAGAGGTAGGAGAAAAGCTGAGAGATTCACAACAGAATAGAGAACCTATCTAATGTTGGAAGTGTGGAGGACCCCACATGCGTAGGAATTGTCCACTTGAGGATGGGAATGCAAGACCAACTTACAACATTCAAGAAGCAGAAACGGTGGGTCAGGTAGCACGGATGTCCCCAATATTTATGCAAAACTGGAGGACCACCAAGCAGATCACCAATCAACTATGGTTGAGGTTGTAGGTAAAATTGCTGAGAAATATATTTCTATTTTGATTGACCCTATATCTACTCACAGTTGCATTACTCCTAGAGTAGTTTAGATTTGCACTTTTAAGAAGTTAAAGCATTGTAAATCACGGTTAGTTCAGATCGCCACTGAACTAAGAGAAAGGTTAGTGCAGTGGCAGAGAAATGTCCATTGGTCATGAATGGATTGGTCATTTGTGTAGATATGAATGTTCTACCACTTGGTTCCTATGATTTTCTCATTGGAACATATTGGTTAGAAGCTCACAGGGTAAAGCTCGTTTGTTATAAAAAGACTTTTGAATGCATGGATGAAGAAGGGAACCCAAGAGTTGTAAGAGGCATTCCAATGGTGATTTATGTGAGGCAGATATCAGCAATGCAGCTGAAGAAGTGTTGTAGGAAAGTTTGTAGAGTGTATGCATCTCATGTTTTGGAGGCAGCAAAGAATGAAACTCCTAGGTTTGATGACTATCCTGTATTGGAAGAATTGAGGGATGTTTTTCCTGATGAGATTCTAGGGCTTCCTCCAAAGAGAGACATTTATTTCACAATTGAACTTGTGCCAAGTGCAGCACCAGTGTCCAAGACACCCTATAGGATGAGTACACTAGAAATGCTAGAGCTAAAGATGCAACTGCACAAGTTGTTGGAGAAGAATTATATCAGGTCAAGTGTGTCTCCTTGGGGAGCATCAGTTCTATTTGTGAAGAAGAAATATGGTACACTTAGGTTGTGTATTGATTACAGACAGTTGAACAAAGTCACTGTGAAGAACAAATATCCTTTTCCTAGGATTGATGACCTCTTTGATCAAATGAGAGGAGCAAAGGTAATTTCCAAGATTGACTTGATGTCTGGTTACCATCAAGTGAGAATCAAGGATGAAGACATTCATAAGAAAACCTTCAGAAAAAGGTATGGACATTATGAGTTTGTAGTGGTACCATTTGGTCTCACAAATGCACTAGCTACATTTATGTGCCTTATGAATAGTGTCTTCAGCAGGTATTTGGAAAATTTTGTTCTTGTTTTCCTTAATGACATTTTTATTTATTCTAAGAATGAGGAAGAGCATGAAGAGAATCTGAGGTTGACATTGCAATTGATCAGGGAGCATAAGTTATACACAAAGCTGAGCAAGTGTGACTTTTATAGAGATAGGATTTATTATTTGGGTCACATTATCTCAGATGAGGGCATATTTGTAAACCCTAAGAAGATTGAGGCCATTATGTATTGGCCTACTCCAAGAAATTTGATAGATGTAAAATATTTTATGGGAATCGCATGATACTACAAGAGATTCATTGAAGGATTGTCCAAGGTTGCACATCCAGTCACTTCTTTACAAAAGAAGGGAACAAATTTTGAATGGAAACCAAGGTGTGTAGAAATATTCCAGCAGTTGAATAATATTCTCACAAGTGCACTGGTCTTGAAGATTGCAGACCCAAAAAAATATTTTGTGGTGTGTACCGATGCATGTGGTCAAGGGCTTGGAAAATTCCTTATGCAAGAAAGCCATGTGATATGTTATGAGTCAAGAAAGTTGAAGGAGCACGAGAAGAACTATGCCACTCATGATCTAGAACTTGCAGCCATAGTACATGCTCTCAATATGTGGAGGCATTGCTTGATGGGCAGAATATTTGAGCTAAGGATAGACCATTGTGGTCTGAAATATTTATTTGATCCGCCCACATTACATGCTAGGAAATATAGATGGCTATAGTTTTTATGTAAGTTTTATTTTAAAATCAAACACATAAAACGAAAAGAGAACAAGGTAGTTGGTGCACTCAGCAGGATGGTGCAGGAAATGCATGAGGCATCTCTTAGTATTTGCCAATCATATTTGAGGTAGCAGATTGTTGATCACGTTGTTGAAGATGAGATGTATGCGCAAGTAAAAGACAAGTTGCAGCAGAAAATCCTTGAAAAGAAGTATGAGGGATATAAATTGGAAGAATATGGAATTCTTACCTAAAAGAAAAGAATTTATATTCCAAACGTGGCATATTTGAGGAGTGTTGTTATGGATGAGATCCATTAAGTTCCATATTCTAGTCACCCAGGATATCAGAATACAATTGCTACAACCAGAAAGCAGTATTTTTGGCTATGAATGAAAAAGGACATGGTTGAATATATTTCAAGGTGCATGAAATCTCAACAAGAAAATACTAAGCACCAACACCCAACAGGTTTGTTGTAGCCTTTTCCAGTTCCAGAATGGAAATGGAAAGTTATCTCCATGGATTTTATTACAAGATTGCCAATGACTTGGAGACAACATGATTCCATCATGTTAGTGGTGGACAAGTTGAAAAAGGGAGCATATTGTTAGAATAATCAACCCATAGTTAGCTACCTTAGACATTAATTAATCCATTTTTGTCTTATTTTCCTAGTTTCCATATTCCACTCTATGCAAGTTGTCCTCCACATCTAGGACATGTGGAGGACAACTTGCATAGAGTGGAATATGGAAACTAGGAGAATAAGACAAAAAATGATTAATTAATGTCTAAGGTAGCTAACTATGGGTTGATTATTCTAACACCCCCCCTTAATCCCAACTTATGAGTAAAATATCAAAAAAATATAGGGCCTAGCAACAAGGCTTAGTCACCCTTTACATACTGCATGTCCATTTAACCAAGGAAAGAGGCAAAAACCTAGTGGGAAAAATCCTCCCTTAAACATGGATAGTAAAACAAAATTTGAAAATCTTGTCATCAATCATGCTTCACAGCATGATCAGGAATCCCCAGCAGTGATTTGAGATTTCTGAATGTCTTCTCACAAAAAACTTTGGTGAAGATGTATGCTACTTGTTCTAAAGATGCACAAAAGAGTAGGTGAATGGTGCCATCATGCACAAGCTGTCTGATGTAGTGCATATGGATCTCAATGTGTTTGGTTCTCTGTCTCTGAACTGGATCATTGTAGATTTGAATGGTACTTTGATTATCACAATAGATAGTAGTTGAGTATTTTGATTCGAAGCCACATTCACCAAGTAACCCCTGCAACCATAAACATTGATTTGTTGCATTTACAACTCCTATGTGCTTTGCTTCTGTAGATGAGAGTGCAATGGAACTCTGTTTCTTACTTAACCAGCTGATTGGTCCTTCAACAAGAATGAAAACATATCCTGATGTTGAATTTTGATATGTGTTTTCACCTGCCCAATCACTGTCAGTAAACCCAATCAAATCAAGATTAGATTTAGCTTTGTAGGAGATCCCATGAGTCCTTGTTCCTTGAACAAAGTTAAGGATCCTTTTGGCTGCTCTCCAATGGATCTCATGAGGCTGATCCATGTATATTTAAGCCACACTTACTGCATAATAAATATCAGTTCGAGTATGTGTAAGGTACAGAAAACACCCAATCAGTTGCCTATACAGTGTATTATTTACCATAGGAGAAGAACCTGCTTCTTTAAGCTTAACTCCTGGAAGGAAGGGAGTCTTGCTTGGCTTGCAATATTTCATGTTCAACTTGTTCAGCAAATCCAAAGCATACTTGGACTGATGTAATTTTATTCCATGTTTGGTTTGAGCAATCTTGAGACCCAAGAATTGTCTCAATAACCCCAAATCAGTCATAGAAAATGCATAGTTCATTGCATCCTTCAAGGAGGCAATTTCATTCTTTGAGCTTCCTGTAATCTGAAGGTTATCTACATACAAGACAATAATCACCAAAGAACCATGAATAACCTTCAAACAAACATTAGGATCATATTTTCATCGAACAAAACTCAATGATAGAAGAAAGCCATCAATCTTGGCATACCAAGCCCTGGGGGCTTGCTTAAGCCCATACAATGATTTCTTTAGCCCGCACACAAGAGATGGATTAGTAACAAAGCATTGAGTCTGCTGCATGTAAATATCTTTAGTAATATCTCCATTCAAAAAATCACACTTCACATACATGTGATGTACCTCCCACTGCTTCGAAGTTGCAATGGCTAAGGCTAGCCTAATGGAGTCCATCTTTGCCACCGGTGCAAAGGTCTCATTGTCATATATACCATGTACCTATTAGTAGCCCTTGGCTACCAATATTGCCTTATATTTCAAAGGTGAACCATCAGCAGCAAAATCAGTTTTGAAAACCCACTTACATTGAACTAGCTTCCTCCCTGGGGGAAGATCAACCAGCTCCCAAGTGTTGTTCTTCTAGAGCGAACTGAATTCTTGTTTCATGGTTGTTTTCCATATTGGATCATGTGCTTCATATTCATATGTCAGTGGGTCTGATTCAACCATCAGATATCATTTCTCTACAAACAAAGGGTCTTTCATACACAGGGCACTCTCAAACTGAGATCTAGTCCTCCTAGAATCACTAGGATTTCCAGCTAGTTCCCCAGCTGCATGAATGGTATTTTCTGCCCATTTTAGTCTTGTAGGAATTTTAGGATATGAAATTAAATCATCATTATCAGAAATATCATAATCAGCAAACTCATTTATCTCTTCACTTACATTCAGTGGTTCTAGTGGTGAATAAGACTCTCCAACTTCAACTGTTGCTAAAGGTTCTTCTTGGAACTTAACACTCCTTTCAATGAAGGATTTGTTTGTGCTCAAATTTATCAGCTTGTACCCTTTTGAATCTTTATATTACCCAACAAATAGACACTCTTGGCTTTGGGGCTGCAAAGCCTTCCTTTTTTCTGTTGGAATTCTAGCCCAAGCCCTTGAGCCAAAAATCCTGAAATGGGTCACATTTGGCTTGTTCCCACTCCATGATTCGAAAGGATTCATACCATCAAGCTTATTATGAGGCACCCTATTCTGGATATAGGCTTCACAATTTATAGCTTCATCCCAAAACTTTGGTGGCAAAGTCTTAGCCTCCATCATGCAGGTTGCCATCTCTTTCTGTGATCTGTTCTTCCTCTCATCAACACCATTTTGTTGTGGTGTGTAAGGGATAGAATGCTGCATATGAAAAGCTGCATATGCACAATATTGAATGAAATTAGAATTGGCATACTCACCACCATTGTCAGATCTGAGGATCTTGAGTTTCCTCCCAGACTGGTTTTCAACCAAAGCCTTAAAGACTTTGAAAAGGACAAAAACTTCAGACTTTTGTTTCAGGAAGTAAACCCAACAGTACCTAGAAAATTCAGCTATGAATGTCAATGCATATTTGGCCTGACTCATTGAAATATGATGAAATGGGCCAGCAACATCACTGTGGATCAACTCAAGAGGTGCAGAGGTTCTCTCATGACTAGCTTTCTCAAATTTATGCTCTGGGTGTTTTCCTAAGATACAACCTTGACAGACTCCTTTGGAAAACTTAATATTTGGTAACCCTATGAACATATATTTTTCACTAAGATCAGAAAGATACTTATGGTTAAGATGGCCAAATATTTCATGCCAAAGATTACTTTCCTCATTAGCATGAATCAGAAGAGCAGAGGGGTTTGAGTAGGGTAGAAAATGTGAAAACATGTATACCTTCGAGGTGTGATTTGCAACTCCTTTTGCAATTACTTTACCACTTGAGATCTCTGTGATCTCAACTTCATCAGGGGAGAATATGACCTTCTTTGGAGACCATGTGTGGGTCATCTGATACACTAAAAAGAGGTTAGAGGCAATACCTGGAACATACAATACATTGTTGAACTTACCATCGTCAAGATCAATCCTCCCTTTTCCCAAACTTTCAGTGAGAGAGTCATATCCTAGTACTATTGGTGGACCTTTCGACATGTCAAGAGAGGTGAATGCCTCCTTGGTCGAAACCATATTTCTTGAAGCTCCAGAATCTATGATGAAACTAGGTGAGCTTGATGTGCCAGCAACCAATGCATGAACTCTCTCTCTGTCTTCTGAATTTGATCCTCCTTCCCTCTTCTTTGAGCTATCAGGAAGGGAGATGCCATTCTTCTCTAGGAGTTGGGTCAGCATGTCAATTTGCTTCTTCAGGCAAGATATTTCAGGATGATTTCCCTTACTGCATTATGCACACTTGCTCACTTCTCCTTTGTTCTTCTTCTTCTGGGGGTTCTTCTTGGAACCTTGGGGCTCCTCTGGAGACTTATTTTTGTCTCTCTTTTTCTCAGGTGGCTTCTTAGCTTTCTTCTTGCCTTTTTAATCCACCCTCAAATATCTAGCAGCCAGAGCTTGGTATTTGGAAGGTTTGATGGTGCCCATCATCACCAGTTTATCTTGTTCTTGTGTGATGGATTCCATGAAATTTGCAAGTTTAGGCATCTTCCAAGTTCGAGCTGTCAACTTGGTGGCATGGAAGGTTGAAACAAACATTGAATATTCAAGTCCAAGATTCGAGAGTATGGACAAAACCAGTTGCTCCTCCTTTTCAATTCCACACTGTTTTAGCTGCAAAATAAGGGCTTTAAACTTGGAAAAGTAGAGTTGCAGAGATTCGAAGCTGCTGGGACTCAAAGAGATCAATTCATTCTCGATTTGATTTCCTCTCATCTCATCTATTTTACCAAAAATCTCAACAAGATTCTCCCATACTTCATTTGGTGATGTCAATCCATCAAGATGGAAAAGGAGGTCTCTGGATATGCTCAAACACAGGAGACCATAGGCCTCATCCCTCTAGTTGTGCCATTTAATTTTCTTTGCAGCTGCATTGGGCTCTACTTTTGTTGCCATAGTCACTCTATAGAGGCCTTTCTCTCTCAATAGTATCTCCATCTCTACTTTCCATTCAAAGAAATTAAATGGAGTCAAGATGATCTTCTGAGATTGATCCATAACTCAGAAATTGTCCCTTCAGTCAGCAGAATGCTCCTAGTCAATGATGTTGAACCTGCAATAGAAATATGGAAGGAGAGAATTCAATCTACAAAGGATCTGATACCATGTGGAAATTGAACCCAAGTGTTAGAACAATTGCACTCACAAAAATTGCTAATCAAACATGCAAATTACACATAAAGGAGACTGAATATGGAGAAGAACACTAATCTATATTGAATAAGTGTACAATAGCCAACCTTGTGAAGTCATAGGCTTCCATAATAAATAATTACATGATATATTTGAATGCATTGGGATTCCATTGAAATTAGTCAAAAGAAGGCTTACTAAATCTAGTCAATTCCCCCATAGGTGCATAAAGTAGTTTCCAAATCTTCCTAGGAGCTCACAGATTGGAAAAATCAATCTGTGAGCTCCTAGGCAGATTTGGAAACTGCTTTATGCACCTATGGGGGATTTGACTAGATTTAGTAAGCTTGCTTTTGACTAATTCGAATGGCATCCCAATGCATTCAAATCTCTCATGTAATTATTTATTGTGGCAGCCTATGACTTCCCAAGGTTGGCTATTGTACACTTATTCAATACAGATTAGTGTTCTGCTCCATATTCAGTCTCCTTTGTGTGTAATTTGCATGTTTGATTAGCAATTTTTGTGAGTGCAATTGTTCTAACACCTGGGTTCAATTTCCACACACGTCATTTCATACCAGTTAAGTCAACGCATAAGACTGATGACATTGCAAAAATATTCATGAAGGATATTTTCAAATTGCATGGATTTCCTAGGGCAATAGTCTCTGACAGAGATGTCAAGTTCACTTCCAATTTCTGGAAGGGTTTGTTTGTATATTTGGGTACCAAGCTAAACCTCAGCATTGCCTACCATCCTTAGTTTGATGGGAATACAGAGAGAGTGAATCAGGTGCTTGAAGACATGCTTCACATGTATGTGATGGACAAACCAACCAAGTGGGAATATTATCTACACTTGGTAGAATTTGAATATAACAATGGACAACAAGAACCCTTGGGGATGAGTCAATATGAAGCTTTGTATGGCAGGAGGTGTAGGGCACCAATGACTTGGGATAATCCAGTGAACAGGATTGCACTTGGTCCAGAATTGCTTAAGGAAATGGAGAAGGAGGTTTTAAATACTAGGCATAATCTAAAAATAGCCCAGGACAGACAAAAAATCTATGCAAATAAGCATAGGGTGAATAGAAAGTGCAGTGTTGGGGATCATGTTTAGCTCAGAGTGAGGGAAAAGAATAGTTCCTTGAAGCTTGGAAGTTGTACCAAGCTGTCACCTAGATATTGTGGGCTATTTGAAGTGATTGAAAGAATAGGGCTAGTTGCATATAGACTTGCATCTCCTGCTAGCACTAGGTCTCATAATTTTTTTCATGGTTGTACCAATACTCCAGTAGTTTATTTATTTAAGAAATATGTACATGATCCTAACCATGTGATAAATTGGGATGTGATTCGTGTGGAGCCCAAGGGAGATTTACAAATCAAGCCAATGTGCATCATTGACAAGAAGGTCACAATGCTCCGGAATCGATCCATGGGAGCGGTAAAGGAGCAATGGGAGCACTACAGTCGCGAGGAGGCTACATGGGAGATGGAGGATTCCATGCAATTGGCACATCCTTTTTTTTTCAATTATGTGGAACATCGAGGGCGATGCTAGTGTAGCATTTTGTTCAATTTTGTCAAGAACTAAGGACAATGTTGTTGTAAGGGGGAGGGGAATGTAACACCCCAGGTTTTACCCTGTTTGCATCAAAATATATATGATGTATATATATATTGTAAGTAATCATGGTGTGGAGCTCAAGGAAAAATCCCCACCATGGATTTAGCATGTTATGTTCGACGATTAAATCGGTGCCGATGGTATTTTATGCTAGCCAGGAACATTATAATTTTGAATCATCATGTACATATGAAGTTTAATTAAAAACCCACAACCAGCTATGTCAATGCAAAAAATAATGAGATGGGGGCATGATTTCTTAAGGATAAGGGGGGAATGTTTAACCTTGAGCCAATGGGAAGAAGCCAAGTGTCAAGAGTGGAAAGGGGAACCCATCAGCTACCAACCACCTTTCTTGTCTTATTCACCAACCATTTAAATTCTCTAGGAGTTAGTTGGGAAGTTATTTCCTTGGAGCTTGGAAGGAATAGGAAACTATCAAATCTAGCAGGGTCATCAGCCTTGACCACACGCATACACAAAGGGGAGATTTCATTCATTATTCCTCACATGAAAGAGGGCAGCGACACTCACTCATGCATGTAGGAATTCCTCATGCACTTAGACAACTGGATTCTATGCATGCACAACCATTTTTTCTCATTCACTCAAGTAGCGAATAGCCATGCATGCAGCTGATTTCCTCATGCGCAGGCATTTTGCCCCTCAATTGTCCATCATCCATTTACCCCTTCTCATTTTTGCAGTTTGTTTCCATTCTCCCATGGTAGGAGGATCATTTATGACAACACGGGCAGTATATGGAAGAAGAGACCCCAATTTCTGAGTGGTTGTTGAGCCATTTTCTCCCACATGATGCTATTGACCAATTGGTGAAATGGATTTTGGCCAAAAAGTTGTTGTTTCCCCAATTTGCATTAGGATTTTGGGTCCCATTATGTTTTCTTCCATGCCCAAAATGTGTAATTGTTGTGTATGTTACCATTGTTTAGTCTGAACTAGTTTGGGGGGGGAAATGTGGTCTAACTAGCTTGATAAACCTAGTGTGAGAAGGAACCTCATAGACAAATCTAGAGGGATGGATTTATTCCTTGCACACCCTGAATAGCACTGGAAGGGAAGGCATATCCTGAGGGACTGTGTAGTAGAGAAGGGGATGCTTCCTTGTGTTGGGTGTGTAGATGTTCTAGAATCCAGGCTAGATCTAGTGCAAGTGTCCATAGCTATGTGGTTGAGCACACTAGCTTAGCAGTAATCCTTTCTAGCTCCTTTGTAGTCTGATAAACCAAACTCTGTTGGCTTGTATGAGTTTTGTTGTGTCCTTGGCTATGTGTGATCCTGCCAGTGTTCCTTATTCCTTGTGGAAACAATGACCAGGTTGGGAGTCCCAATGTTGCTAAGATATTGATGAGCACATTGGCCTATGGTTTGGTGGAACCTTGCAGAAACATATTTGGTTGCAGGATGAGCTTCTTCCAAGATAAGTCTCTCTTGTCTTTTTTACCTCTGCAACTGTATGTGCTTATGGATTAATATGAACATGTTAAATGCTTGAATGGGATGTATTTTTATTTCGTTGTATGTTAATTGTTTATGTATTTGTGCATGTTGTTAGATCATTGCATTTCATTTTATGTTCATAGGGATAGTTTTCTTGGATATGATAGCATAAAGGTCGCATCCTCTCTCTAGTAGGGGGGTGGGGATGTGACACATAGGTTGAATTATTTGTACTTCAGTTTACTTATTCTTATCATCTTTTTTGTTTTCTAAGGCCAATTTCTTTTCATTTAGAACATTAATTTTCTCATTTAAAAGAAATTTCTTGGTTTCCCATTCCTTCTTTCATCAACAAGCTTCAATATGTTTTCTTTGTTGTCACCCAACTCTTTAGTTAGCAACTCTTTTTCTTTCTCCAATTCAGTCAATTCTAAAGCTTGAATCAATTGTGTGGAAGGGATCTTCGAATTTTTTTTTTAGGAACTGAATTGTGTTCTCCTTTTCTGCAAGGATCTTCTATGTGACCTCTCCCCTATTGGATTAACTGTCTATAGCTAGCAAATCCCCTGGAGATTTTTTTATATGTTGTTGGTGCACGCTATTCTCCACTTTTTCTTTCCTCAACTGGTTTTCTATTTTGGATTTTTTGGATTGTAACTTGGATACCTCCAAGGTGGTTTTCATCAAATCATTGTAGATCACCTCCCCAGTATGCTTATGCAAATGGATTATTTCAGGAACTGGGATATCTTGTAGTTTCAGCCTCATTTCTACTATCATGTTCTTAGTGGAAACTGCTAAGTTCAAATTATTCTTAGCATGATCCTTGAAAGTTACCAAAGAGACTTATTTATTAGATATCTTCCTAACACCTACATATAATTTCAAATATTCCTTTAAAGATTTCTCTATATCATCCTTGTATTTGTCATATAAATCAGCTCTGTATTTAAATTTATCATCTGATGTTTTAGGAACCTCTGAAAAATAACATTGTTGCACTTCAAAATCTAGTCCCTTGATAATTACCTATTTTTTCTTACTTTCATCTTGAAAAACTTCAACCAAATCTCCCTTAGCTTCAATATTGTATCTTTTGGATGTTTATGAACTCTTTCTTATTTTGTTTCCATGGAATCTGAAAAGGTCCTTTTACCTGTCACCTCTAAATGGATGGACTGAATTAGGTCTTCTTTGATAAAATATTATCGGCTTAGGGTAAATGAAGGACATACTATGAGTGAATACAGGAAGACAAGGAAATTAACGTGGCATGGGATCTTAGTTTTTGTTGAATCCATAATTACACTTTCAGAAGAGGAATAATTAGATGCACATCGGTCAATAAAGTATGGAAAGTTTAGGGTTTGGTCTAGATAGAAATAATACAAATGAGACTGAAAAATGCCAAGTAGGTCAGTGCCCTGGTCCTTTAATGCTTATACTTTAGTTTCAACTGGTTAATAGGGTCGAAATACAAAATAGTATAAAATATCTCACAATCCCTATCTTCAAATACTTCATCTTTTTTATGAAACTCCAAGGCTTGAGCCTCTACTTCTGCTCAATTTTCCATGTTTAAATATTAGTAAGCGGATAAAACCATGGCCTACCTGGAAAACTGATGGTTGGAAGGGTATTTTTCTGACTTGGATTTGCCGATGCAGAAGAATACCTCCTTCTCCCAATCCACAAAATACAAATAATCTTCTAACACTTTCCCTTTCCTTTTATAATATTCTTAACATAGTTGTTTTAGATCTAGGGAAGCGGTTTTAATTTTCCACTAGTAGAATTATTTGTTAATCTCCATTCACATCTCAAAGGAGGATCTTCTTATGTCTGTTGATTCAAGATACTTTTCTTCTAAATCATCGATCTTGATTATCTGTTTAATTTTATCTTTCCCTTCTTCCTCTACCCAACTGGTTTCCTATCCTCCTTGGATTTTCCCATAGAGGACCCTCTAGCCACTATAGATATACTAGATTTCCCACAAGTCATCTCATCTCCTATATAATTCTCACCTTCATTTTCTATTGTTCATATGATTTGTAAAACAATGTGCAACTTCTCCACGTGGATCACCTGACATTTTTTGATATTATCCTCCAGTGATCGTGGCCATTGATCAAGAAAACTATTTAAAAATTACGTTGATCTCTAACTCATCATCTTTTTTGCATTGTTTCCTAGTGGAACCCATCTCCACCGTTGATCTCTTCCATCATCAATCTCCACCATAGATTCAGGCCACATTTTAAACTTTTTCCCCTCTCCTGACTTATATTTTTCCACACAAGTTCTCACAACGGATTCTATTCACGTTGTAGATATTTTTCCATTTAATCCTCCACCATAGATCTTTATGAGATATAAGCCTTTATTCTAATCATTAAAATTTATTTTTCCACACAACTTGATTAACAGATCCATTTGTTCTCGTATATATTTCTTCCTGAATATATAGAAACCTTTGGCATATACCATAGTCTCTATTTTCTCATTTTTAACCCATTTCAAACCTTAGCCCATGGTTTTTACAAAGAAATTAATGACCTTGATCTTTGATTGAGCATTTTAAAACACCCTTTGGTCACATTATCAAAATTTTGTAGGCCACATTCTCATTTCACCTCAAGCTTCTTCATTTTAACTGCTAGCCAAAACAATTCTATCACATAACCTCATACTTCGTGAGAGTCGATGAAATATTGAACTCCATAAAATCTGTGGGGGCTACATTTAAAGAGAAGGTTGTTGTGCAAAAAATCATGAGAGATATTTTCACATGTTTCAATCCAAAAGTGTAAGTTCTTGAAGATAGAAGCGATCTAGATGACCCAACAAAAGATGAATTATATGGAATTCTTACAGCATATGAAATGAGAATTGAACCTAATAATGGATCCAAAAAGGTAGCCAACTTGAAGGAAACAAAAAGCACAAATCAAGCAGAAATGAATGCAGAAATACAATCGACCCTACAGATGAAGAAGAGGCCAACTTCGTAAGAATACTAAAGAGAGGAATAGGTAAGTACCAAGTAAAACTCCCTTTTAAGTGTTTTAAATGTGGAAGAATTGGACATTTTGCATCCAAATGCACTTATGAAGAAAATTGAGAAATAAAAAGTAAGGAAGAGTTAGAGCATTGAGAACGAAAATACAAGCATCAACATAACAAGTACATGTATAAGAAAAGGTTTTAGAAACAAAAGAAAAGTGTGTACATTGAAGAAAACATCACCACAAACGAAGAAGAAAGTGACATTACAAGAGACATATTATTTATTGCTCTAATTCAGGATGAGAATGCATTGGAAGGAAAATATTCAACCAAAAGAGATCCTGCAAGTGTATCTAAACTAGAGAAGGAATTGTCATACAACAGAGTTTATCTTCCATATCCAAAATCTCAGGAAAATAAAAAGGCAAAAGGCTCAAAAGAAACTTTCAAGATGGACACAGTTGTTAACAAAAAAAACTCTACGGAGAAAGTCACATGATTTGCGTCAAATCCTGATAAATCGTAATAGAGGTATGCATGAAGATTTGAAGGATCAATTGAAAATCAAGGAAGAAGAAGTGCACTGTGCAAATGGTAAAATAAAGGAATTAGAAGAAAACCAATCTGCGCTTAAAAGATCTTGGAGGGAGTCAGAAATGGTAAATGAACTACTGCAGAAACATATTGAGCTTAAAGGATCAGACAAAACTCAGGGAAAGGTTGAAGTAAGTATTGATGTAGAAACTCAACACAAGTTCAACAATAACACAGTTATCCTAGAGGAAATACTAAATCATCATTGGTATCCAAATGATAAGACATATATTGTCATTGTGGAAGTTGGTAAAGACATCTACGATATAGAACTCAACTATTGGGACACTTTTTGCAGAAATAATGAACTACCCCAAGGAATGAAGTAACCAGGTATGCGAAAGCTCCTAAATACAACAGTATAATCAGAAGTGTACAAAGAAAAATGCTAAGAATATATGGGTGAAAAGGACTTCTCGGGAACATGTAAAAGATGAAAACAACATCAACTGTAGAATATCGGCAACAAGCAATTGTTTCTCACACTTATATAAAAGGATTATGTAGAATCATTGAGTTCATAATAGGTATATTCAAACACTCATGGATTGACAAAATAATTAGATCTTGATTATTTTTTATTTGAATAATTATTGTATGATTATTAGCCATAAAAAAAAATATGCAATTGGCACACAATGATTTCAAAAAAAGCAAAGTGTATGTATTGCAATCAAAATTATGGGTACAAAATTGTGGAGCTTCAAAGCTTGTATTACATCAAGCCACTATTAGGCACCAAAACATAAAA
This sequence comes from Pseudotsuga menziesii, assembly GCA_001517045.1. Classification (NCBI taxonomy): domain Eukaryota; kingdom Viridiplantae; phylum Streptophyta; class Pinopsida; order Pinales; family Pinaceae; genus Pseudotsuga; species Pseudotsuga menziesii. Next base: position 257,871 of record LPNX010546272.1, on the reverse strand, counting down.
TTAAATCAAAATTGAAAAAGACTAAAGTTGAATCACAGATGTAGTTCAAGTTCGATGTCTTTGACATGATTGAAAGACATAGGTGAAAGATGTAGACTTAATTCCATTAAATATGGCTTTCCAAGTTCAGACGACTACAATAAAGAAATAAGGTTTTGTGATGAAGTTGATGGATTGTGTTCAACCCCAAGATTACCCAAATGGTCAAATGTGTGTTGCTGTTATTGTTCCAAAATTTACACCCTACTACTCAAATTGCATAGCGTCTCAGAAGTAACTTGGTTGAAAGAAGATATTTTACACCGAGTTAAAAAATTAGACTCTATCACCTAATTCTACCAAATTCCAATGTCCATCCACATCCGTCCAATATATTCTTACTAAGAGTGAACGATTGCATGAAGAATATCAAGAGAATTACTCAGACATTTCAATTACACCATTGTTATGAGGAATATATATATAGATTAAGGAAACAAATGAAAAGATGAGCTAGACGAAACAAAAAATAAGGTGGTGAATAGAATGAGAAATATAGATAGTTTATAAAACAAAGAAGAATTCAATCATGTGCTTGAACATAAATTGAAGGGACTTTGAAGCCATATATTTCATGCATTGTATAGCCCAAGTTATAACTCATTAATTTAAAATTTAATGCATAAGACAAAAGGTGATTTGGAAGAATAATGTTGGAATGAAAGCGGCAATACAAATACACCATGTAGACAATGCATTGGGAACATAACTGGTCCAGGAATGTGAAAGGTTGGAAATATGTGTGAATTTACTTCATGAAATGAAACACCTCTTATTTGCAGTCCAAGATGAGACAAATTTTAAAATACATTAAATCAAACAAGACAAAGGAAGTTTCTCCACTATATTTGATGCAGAAATGGAGTATGTGTTACACCAGAATATTGTCATTTTTCCTAAATCCCTAGAGTACATATGCCAAAGTACTTTTGAAGGTATTTTTCCTTGTTAAAATATCATTTCTAGGAGCACCGATGCACCTTTCTTATTGACATAAGGAATCAATTTAAGATGAAGTTTCTTTCTAGTAGAAAAAAGGGACAGTCCTTCCCTTTGTGCAAGGTGCGTTGTCCGTTCCTAACGCCTTTTTATAGTGTGCAAAGAGTGTCAGCACTCAATAAAAGGAAAAAAGAAAAGTTTCAAGACCTTTCTAGAAGAAACCCCATCCGTAGGTTTATCCTGACCGATTAGATTAGGTGGTATTTTAGCCCCTAACCCCTAGGGATGATCCCTCAACTTATTCGAAGTAAATATCAACCCATTTGATGTCCTTTTGGACTATAATGTAATCTTACCTTCATGGTTTATGGAGGACCAAGAGACCACCTTTATGTTGTTGAATTTATTCTAGGATTGAAAAGAAAACGTAATTGAGTTCAATGGACAAAGACTTGTTGAGAGAAGCATAACGCCGAATGTATTTTGGTTGTAATATTTACATTCATTTCATTAATGCAATATATTTTCCATTTCCCATAAAATTTGTGTAATTCGTTGTTCATAACTCATTGTTATTATCTTTCTCTTTGATCATTAATATAGATTTTATAGATTATCTTGTATGTTTCCTTGTTTCTTTGTTGACTCTGATCTATGCAGGTTCTTCAAACATCAACTGAGATAAATATTTCCATATAGATAGGACAACCTTCAGAGAAAAGGTAAGGATTCTTTACAATCAAGTAATACTGTTAAATATAGAGAAAGGATTTCATAGTTGTTTCTTCTTTGATCTATATCTATACCATATATACTAGGGAAACGATTTTTGTCCACAATAACTACATATTTCTAGTAACAAAATTGGGGACTCTGCTAGGGAAATATCTATACATCCTATTCTTTGGTTGTGATTTGTGTTTTACTGCAAAATATAATATTTTCTTTTTTTTTTCAAAATGTGTGAAATTCACTTTCTTTTAGTCATAATTTTCCTCTCTAGGTCAGTATTTGATCTTAGAAAATTTCAAGTTATTCATTGTTTGTTGAATTTAAAGGTGTTTATCATTTTTTGGATCATTATCTACACTGATAAACCTGAGTTGTTTTGATCCCATCTCGACTATTTTATCAGGCTTTCTGCTTTTGTTCATAGAGTGTCGTCGATGCCTTTTCCTAGTGGAAAAGGGGCATTAGCCAAGGGAGGATGCACTTGTGCTAACCTACAGGATCCATGGAGGTTGGTATTTAGTGACCCTTTTAGATTGGTTCTATACTATAGTTAAGGGTGTTTTTATCTTGTATTTTAAGAAAAATCATGTGGGGAGAATGAACTGTATATTTTGTAGTCTATTTGTATAATGTTTTCTTTGTATTCAAAGAAATGTTTGTTAAAGTACTGTAACTTTGAAAGATATTCTAGTTGTACTAATTGTATTCCTCCTTCAGGAGATGTATTTGATGTGATTGGTCATATAAGAGTCATTTAAAGAATCAATGTAAACCTCTGAATGTAAGTCGGTTCAATAGTACCCATGTGTCATTATAATAAATATCATTTTTCATGTCTTACTAGATAAGTCAACCCTGTCAGTTAGACAAGTCATCCCTTCTAGGTTTTAGTTCAATTCAAGAGTCAAATATAAATACGGAAGTACCCCCCTTAATTTGTACACACTTCACTCAAGCAAGCTTGTAAGAGAGAGAAGAAGAAGTGTGCTAGAAAGAAGAGAGAAGCAGTTGTCTTAGGTTTTATACTGTTTTGGTTGAGTTTTATACTAAGCAAGTTCTATGGGGTTTTCTCCCTTGTGTTTTACTGAAGGAAAATATTTGTGCTCTTTTTGTTACTGTGCTTGTTGTTATTTTAGTGATCCTACTATTGTACAGTTTTTAGAATACCATCTAAGCAATTAAGAAAAGTTAACATGGTATAAGATCCACCCTGAAAGGAGACACTACACAACTAGGGTTTTTTATTCCAAACAGATACGTCTATAGATCAACAAGAAAAGAGGGCTCACTCAAATTTCCCTAGAACGACATGTATTTCTGTGAAAAAAGAACTGAATTACAAGAAGTTTCAATTTTGGACCAAACACTGTTGCCGAGAAGAACTAGGTCTTTAGTTTTCCTGAGAATCCATCATCAATCTCGAAAGGAGAAAGATACAACCTAGATCACCCTAGGAAGGAACATATTTTCCATCACTCATCCCTACAAGTGATTTCAACTACAAAATTAGAGTTTCTTCATCAAACCCTAGGTAATCCCCAAGAAGGCCATCCAGAAGTAGTATTCATCAAGTAAGTATTACTTCATCTAATTCCATTTGAAGTTCTCATTCTACTAAAAGATGACAAAGAATACCAAGATAGATGATAATATTGAGGGTGTTGAAAACTTCATATCATGGAAGTATCAGATCATGCTCATCCTAGATGAAGATGATCTAGAAGGATTTATAAAGGAGGAAGTTGCAGAACCAGAAGAAGATGAAGCTATTTATAAATACAAGAAGGATATGATCAAGTATAAGAGGATCATAGATGACTCTATTAAAGATAACTTGATTCCTAAAGTATCCTCAAGGAGGACACCAAAGGAAATGTTTGATGCTCTATCCAACTTATTTGAACAAATAAATATTAATAGAAATATGACATTGAGGAATTACCTCAAAAGTGTAAGGATCAAAAGTAAGAAACCATGCAATCATACTTATCAAGAGTAGCTCATATCAAAGAGAAGTTGGAAGCTATTGGAGATATGGTTGGAGAAACATAAATTGTAATGACCACATTCAATGGTCTTACAAGAGATTGGGAATCCTTTATTCAAGGAATATGTTCAAGAATAAGGATGAACAAGTTCTAATAGTTATGGGAAGAATTTGTTTAAGAATAATAAATAATATCAGCCAAAGAAGAGAAGATAAATGAAAATGAGGATCAAGATTTCGCATTCCATACCAAAGGAAACAACAAGAGAAAAATTTATGGTCATCCTCCCAGAAAATATCAAGGGTTGAAGAAGTCCAAGAAAGACTCTTGAAATTATGAATGCTTCACTTGTCACAAGATAGTACAAATTGCTATAAATTGTCCCATGAAGGAATAAAAAATCAAGAAGAAGGACAAAAGATTCCATGTTCATGTTGTTGAAGACAATGATCAAGAAGATGAGAAAATAGCTCAGGAAAATGAAGATTCATGTGAAGAATATGTTTTGATCTCTTCACTCTAAAGTTCAGTATCACGAAAAAATGACACTTGGCTAGTAGATAGTTGTTCCTCCAAGCACATGGTAGGTTGTAAGGACTCACTCTCATGTCTTGTACAAAAGGAGTCCCCACACAAGGTAATGCTTTGAGATGATTATCAATATCCCATCAAAGGAATGGGAGAATACTCCTATATATTGGACTCTAGAAATTCCATGAAGATGAAGGATTTATTGTATGCCCTGGGATTAAAGAGGAATCTCCTTTATATATCATCCTTAGATAAGAAAGGTTTCAAATTTTCTTTTGTAGATGGAGAAATCCTTGTGTGGACAAAAGGAAAAACTATAGATGATGCAGTATTGATTGGAGTTGAAGAAGGAGGACTCTACAATTTGCGATGTATACTAAACATTGATAACTAGTACCATAATCCCATGTGAGCTATGGCACATAATACTTACTAATATACATTACAAATCATTTCCAATTGTGAGCAAGGTTGTGGCAGGTTTACCATAGATTCAAATAAATCATGAAGGAGTATGGAAAGGATGTGCACAAAGAAAGAATACTAAGAACTCTTATCCAAATAGCGTCAACAAAAAAAAGGGATCTTAGACATTATTCATTTAGATGTATGCGGTCCAATGCAAACTACTTCATTAAGTTGGTATGTTTAATATACTTCCTTTATTGATGACTACTCCCGCAAAACTTGGATCTATATTTTGAAGAAGAAGGATGAAATGTTTGAAAGGTTCAAAGAGTTTAAGGCCCTTGTAGAAAACCTCTCTAAAAATAGGATCAATATCTTAAGATCAGATAATGGAGTAGAATTCATATCAAGTGAATTCAACGAGTACTGTAAAGAAGCTAGGATTAAGAGGGAGCTCACCATTCCCTATAATCCAAAACAAAATGGAATGGAAAAAAGAAAGAATATATCAATCATGGAATTTGTAAAATTTATGATCCATGATCAAGATCTACCTATATATCTATGGGAAGAAGCATCTAGAACAACAGTATATGTACATAATAGAATCTCCCATATTACCCTTGGTAATAAGACTCGAGAAGAGATGTTTACTGGAGAGAAACCCAAAGTCAGTCACCTAAATATATTTGGTTTTCTTGTACACATAAACATTCCCAAGGGGAAAAGATCAAATATAGACCCTTCATGAAAGAAGGAATTGTTTGTAGGATATAGTGAGCAATAAAAAGCTTATCGAATCTATATCCTCGGATATCGTCAAATTGAACTAAGAAGAGATGTTACTTTTTACGAAGATACATATTCTAGAAAATCAAGGAAACATAAGGAAGACGAAGAGGAGCATGAAACTCCCAGAGTTATAGAAGGTCCTAAACCATTCAGAAATGAAGAGGAGGAATAGATTCCTAGGGATCATGACATAACAAAACCTCAGAGACCTGAAGAATTTCCCAGTGAAATGATCTCATGCAAAAGAAGGCCTTCCTAGGCTTGTGAAGTAATTGAAGAAGCAAAAATACATGATGTCCCCGAAGGAACAATCAGAGAAAGAAATAATACAAATTCATACCCTAGTTATGTGCCTTTGATGTGTGATCTCCTTCATAAAAAAACAACATGTTTTGAATAAGCAACAATTCAAAAGGAATGGGTAGATGCCATGGTTGAGGAATATCAACCCATTATAAAGAATGATGTATAGGAAATGGTACCAAGACAAAATGACAAGACAGTGGTATCCTTGAAATGAATCTACAAGACAAAGCATTCAACAGATGGTAGTATAGAGAACAGGAAGGCAAGATTTGTAGCTTGCATAATCTCCTAGAAGGAAGGAATTGAATATGAGGATACCTTTGAACAAGTGGCTAGGTACACCTCAATTAGAACCATTCTTTCCTTGGAATCCAATATGAAGTGAAAGTTACACCAGATGTATGTAAATACAACCTTCCTAAATGGTTTGATAGAATAAGAAGTATATATCGAACAACCATAAAGTTTTGAGATAGATAATCAGAAAAATCATGTATTCAAACTCAAGAAGGCATTGTATGGGTTGAAGAAAGAACCTAGAGCATGGTATGGATGAATTGATGGATTCTTGATGAGTTTGGGCTTTACCAAGAGTAAATAAGATTCCATCCTCCACTATAAAGTTGGGGGTGATGGACTTATGATATTACTATCATATGTAAATTATATATTTTTAACGAGTGAAGATAATCCCATCAACAGATGTAGAAGAAACTCTTTGCAGAATTTGAGATGAAAGACCATGGAATGCTACACTATTTTCTAGGTCTTGAAGTATGGTAGCATCCAAATGAGATCTTCCTAAACCAAGGAAAATATGAAGTATAAATCCTAAATATATTTTGGATGATAGATTGCAAGGCTATGACTACTCCGATGACAACAAATTTGAAGCTGTTAAATGAAGACTCTTCAAAAACAATAGATGCCACTTTATACATACATATTATTGGTTCTCTAATGTACTTAACCAATACAAGACCAGACATATGTTTTGTTGTAAACACTCTAAGTCAATATATGGTGAATTCCAAACATATTCACCTAGTAGGAGAAAAACATGTGATGAGGTATCTAAGGGGGAGTTTATACTGTGGTCTCATATATGCATTAAATGGAGAGATCAGATTACATGGATTTACATATTCAGATTGGCCAAGAAGTGATGAAGATAGAAATATCACTTTAGGATGTTATTTCAATTTGGGATAAGGAATGATCTCATGGTTCATTAGAAAGAAGTCCAGTATTGTACTTATCACAACAAAAGTTGAATACAGTGCAACGTGCTCAACTTGTAGTGAAGCAGTATGGATTCACAAGATGTTGACGGGATTAATGATGCATAGATAGAAGTGACTGATATCCATTGTGATAATTAGAGTTGTATTAAGATCACAGAAAACCCATTGTTCCATGATAAGTCGAAACATATCAAAATTAGTGTGAAGGAGAGAAACTTCCAATGGCTTGGGGCATACCATAATAGACTGAATGAAACCAGAAATCAATCCATTCCAATATGAAAAAGAAATAAAGACATCTAACACGAAGGGATATGAAGCATACCTTATTCCAAACAATTGATGTAGATCCATGTTGAGCTTTTCCAACATGCTTGTATTCACAATTCAGTATCAACAACAGCACACAAGACAAGCATGCTATATGTCAAAGTGTTATGCTTACTATAGCATATATAAACAATCATGTATAAGAAAATAAATACATCCATTGATACAATATTCATATTAATGCACATGTATTGGACAAGAAATGGATATTTTTATTAATAAAACAAAGATACAATAGTGAAAACTCTGTCGAAACATCTTCAAACTGGATAAACTGAGTCCTCCACCACTTCAATCCTCCATCACAATGGCAAGCTTACAAAGAAAAGGAAAGCTTGGGAAGATCAGCATCATGTGATCCAAATGGACAAAGGGATGTAGAATCAAGCACAAACAAGTGAGGCAACAATGAAATATAGTTTCCTTGCTCTCAAGATTATCCTCCTTCAATGTATCCAAGATGCTTAATATATAAGACTCCAAATAGGCAATGGAGGGTCAACTTCGAGCGTTCTCAAGGACTATTGAAGGCCAAGAGTCAAGTTATTCGAGGCTCTAGGTAGAAAACTCCAAAAACTTTTGTCTTCATGCACATTTCCTGATGTACATGGCTTTTGGCTCAAAAGCTGCATTTACACGTGGATATTTCTTTAAAATTCATGTATACACATAAACAAGTATTTTGGGGGGGATTTCTTGGGACATCAAAGTATAATTTGAGCAAAGGGGATCCAAGGAGTCTGCAGAGGGACATGGAATGCCATAAAGATGTGATCTACCTAGTTTAATAAATTCATCTATAACAGATTCTCCCTAATGTGTGAGGTCAGAGGGGTAACATGATGGCCAAAATACATTATATCCATCCCAGAAGTGGATTAATGACGCCCTAGGTGGAAGAACCAGCCACTCATCAGTACAATACAATGATAAATCTCTTCATATGAATGCAAATATACATATAGCAGTCTCGTATACATAAGAGTACAATGGTCATGAATAGGCATGATATACAAATGTCATGTGTGGTCATTGCCACGTACAATATACAATGTAAAAGATCTCCATAGTGGTTAAATCTATCTGATAATATACTGAAATTTGGTCATGAAAGCTAACATATCATGAATACTAGCATGATCAAGGAGGTAAAATATGTGGAATGCCACCAATCTCGGAGGTCTTCTACGCAAACCACTACAAGTACATGTCCCATCATGCGAATAAAGGTGTCAAGGTCGAACATGATGGTCCATCATCCTATTACCATTCATTAATGTATATCGTTAACAGTCGTGAGATATCCCACAGATAATGATAATGGGAATCAAGGTACAGAGTGCAATCTAACAAGTGTGAATAGATGTGTTGAGAGAGAACACTTGAAAGAATCCATCGATCAGGGACATTGATGTATTCCAACAACTATTGATGGTGAGAGAACCTACCACTAATGACTATAAGTCTTAAGGAACTCAAATGGACTCTAGACTCCTATTCCAGAATGAATGATCTGAAGTTGATGGAATGGAATCCACTGGAAGGAGGGCATTAGGGAATTCCTCATCAACCAAAATGAGGTATTCAGTAATGTTGGATAATGCAGAAGAACTCAAACGAACAAGATGTGGACCATGAACTGGTAACTGTATCAAAAATGACCGACATGCAAAGTAAAGATAACTAAGGAATGGTTGACTTAGGATAAAATTCCTTCAAACAAGAGCATAAGGAAAATAGTGACTGAACATAGGAAACATAGAGTCGATATGAAAACTGGGAGATCTCTGCGACACACGAGGAATCAACAGAGGTTCCATAGACATTGGAAGCATAAATAGTTGGTGGAGAAATCTCAGAGTAATGAGTACATCTCCTAAAGTCATACTAACAACCCAACCAATGAATGTGATATATAGTGCTCTGTTCGAAGGTGACACGACTTGACACCTACAAAAGATAATATCATTTCCCATCCATCTTTTTATGTTTTTTAATTTTTTTTTTACTTTTCTAGATTGAAAATATTGAAACAGAATAAAAGTGCTTATAGTATACATCTAGGAGGAGATGAGTGTCATGGGAAAGAAAACTAGTTCCAAGCAGTGGAACATACCTATGATCAATGCAAGGAAGCATGTGCAGGATAAGGACACTTAGGGGAAGGTCTCATCCTAGTAAAAGATGATCAAGTTGTAAAGGATATGTAAAAATGCTTTGCTTGTCTTGGATTGAGACAAGCTCGGGCTACATGGCTTATATCTCTGAAGTAGTGAGTCAATGTAAAGATCAATAACGAAAGAAAAAATCATGAAATGCAATTTACAGCTTCACATACAAGGGAGTCATTGTGGGAGATGGCCAGCATAAATTTCAAGAGGAGTGTGAAGCTCTTGCTCAAGGACATGGCAAGACTATAAGGGACTATCAAACCTAGAAGAGAAATCTCACCATGGGTACCAAATGCAAAATGAGATCTAACTAGGGGACCCATGTATAGGAAAGCTATACCACTCTCATAATGTCACTTCTAAATAGTAGTGTAAAGGTTTTGTGACATTACGAGGTGGGTTCATACCTAAAGTCAAGGTGAAATGGTCATAAGGCAATGCATAATGCAAGCAGATGTGAATTCGTGACCTATATGCTAGTTTGAAATTATACCTGTGGTAGATATAAATCGGAAAAAAATTGTTGAGACTCAGAAATGTCACATTTTCATCCACTTTATCTTTCGATATTCCTCACATTTCATCATCCCATTAAACTTTTATCATACCATTTCCATACATATATGTGGGTTTCACCTTATTATTTCCACTTTATTCATTTTAGTATTATAATTGAATTTATGATTAAAATATTAGAAATTAAACATATTTTTCACTAATATCTCAAATATGGATGAGCTTTGTAATGTGTAGGAATATGTGAAGGATTAATTCAACAAAATACTTCTCGAATATCTCCTCCACCATTTCAAGGAGATAATTATTCAAGCTAATTCTAATGAGAAGATCATGAAGATTTGGTTGGCATATCCTATTTAGGATTTATGAGAGACATGTGGAGAATTTGTGAGAGACATGTGGAGGATTTGAAGGGATCATATATTGTAATAATAGGAAATTAGTTGAGTGGTTGAGTGAATAGTGGATCTCACATTATGAGATGGTTATCTTCTTCTCAAAAGAGTTCATGTATAAAAGAGATTGCTCTCTCTTCATTTGGCATATAGGATATAGATCAGAGATAGATAGTAGATTGTAGAAGTTAGTCTTGACTTTGTAATATGGAGAAGGGAATTCTTAGCTTTTGTTCATAATATTGGCTTTGATACTTTCATGATTTGTCATTGATTCTTGTGATGTAAATTAAGATTTATTTATTGTTATGTGAGCTCACATGTGTTGTCTTGTTGCTTTTCATATGTTGTCTTTCTTTTATGCAATTTACTTTCAACCATGTGTTTCATCTTCCTACATTAGATTAGCAATTGTGTGTTTCAGCTTAAGGGAGGTTAGATTAGATTAGTCTTAGTTTCATAGGGGGTTATATTATCTTAATTTCACTTTAGTCCTGCATATACTTTGCATGTGCTTCATAATCCTACGAACCTAAAATTGACAAATTAAATGGTTGGGAAACTACTACAACGGAATTAAAGCAACATTAATTTGGCCCAACATTTTGGCGTCGTTTCCAGGGATGCACAATGGAATGAAGTTTAGTTTGATTTCCTACAAGCATACACTACAGTGTGAATTTCAATTTCTGCAATGAGTGAATTTCAATTTCTACTAAGAGTGTTTCAATTATGCAAGTGTGAATTTTAATTTCAACAAGTGTGTTTTTTTCGCACCTGTGAAGAGTAATTGTTTTTTTGTACAAGGTTTTTTTTTAATTTGTTTCAGCAAGAGTGTTTATCTACATTTTTCATTTAGATTTGGGTGTTGTAAGAATCCATTTTTGAAAATGATTTAATAATGAGTTTAAGCTTGGAACAGCTCACTCAGATCCTTGCAAAAGTAGGGATCTTTTCTTGTCACGAAGAGGAGATCATGAAAGCAGCCGAAAGCTTAATTACTACTCCAACAATGAAAAAGGAATCAACATTTCAGGAATCCTACACATTTGATGAAGAACGATCATGCGAATAGAATATCGAGGAGGACTATGAGGAGTTGCAACATGATCTGAGGAGTGAAAACTATACCTACGAAATCCCTATCAAACGATGGTTTCAAGCGAGTACGAGGTTAGAACAATTTAGTTTTTCTTTTTTTCTAGTTAATTCACAATTACAACAATTAATTCCACACATTTTTGTTTATCCTCATATTCTATTTGCAAAATTAACACTGAATATATTTTTATTGCTGTTACGTGAATGGCTACATTGGGTATTTAACTACACATAACTGTTTTCTAAATCCCAATTAGAATAGAGTAGGTAGGATTTTACTTTTTAGTTTTCTTGCTTTCACCCAAGACAAGGATGCTCTCCTCTGCACTTCATGCAATCGCGAGGATCAGAAAGTAGGATGAATAAATTGATTTCAGGAAGAGTTCCTATTGACGGATGAAAAAAAATACCTAATTGATTTTTCATCTACAATTTGTTCCATTTGCTCATAATTGTTTTTTTTTAAATTTGCAAAATAAGCTATAACAGCTGTTTAGCTAAAAAACATAAGATGAACATGATTTTCCAACTGAAACACATAATTTGTAACAATTGTTTAGTTAAAAAACATAAGATTAAACACGATTTTCCAGCTAAAACACATAAGCTGTAATAGCTGTGGCTGAAATAGTGTCATTCCTTAAGCTTCTCGTCCTTTATCTTGTAATTACTTAACCCTGCAACCACAATCAAACAAAAACAATTTTAAACCACCCCATAAGCTTTGATTGAACAAATAAACAACATAAGAAATTTGCAATATCATGCAGGCCAATTCCTAATTACACCACGATTCTTGACCTTCTTAATTTCGGTATTGTTGTGAACAATATGAATTATGATTAAATTGACAAGGAAATTTCCCAATAAAACTATCGAGATCAATATTTCAATTGTAGTATGGATCTGTTCCGAGCATTATTTTGAAATACATCCAAATTTCTTTAGCTTGACACACATGAACATTATGGTAAGTGGTTGCATTTCATCTTCATACAATATTTTATATTATTTTGAATTGAAAATAATTCAACCACAAAATTACACAAGTTTTATTTTGAAAATCATATCATTTTTAGGAGTTGCAGTTGTGGCTGCAACACATTGTGTAAGTCATTCTAGGTACTAATTGCTTGAAATTTTGATATGCGGATGTATTTAATATATATATATATATAACCATTCGTATCATTGTGTGGAAGCTATGTTTCATTTATTGCATTTGTTGGCATTTTGGCTTGTTAAAATTCGTTGAAACACAGTCGGGACAGTCCTATTTTGAGGGACCATATGGGCTTATTTTTAAAACCTGTTCTATAAAAATTATCCCTTTAATTCTAGTTTCCAATCCAATATAAATTCTTCAGTTTGGTTATAAAACGAAAAAGATATGGTCAAAATACTGACTGAGGGTGGAGTAGGCATCTCAAGAACATAGTTGGGACAGTCACATTTTGGGAGACCTAATGGATGATTTCTAAAAACCTATTTCCAATGAATACTCTCCTGTCAATCTAGTTTACAAAAAAAATTGAATAATTCAATTTCGATATCGTACGAAGGAGATATGCCCAAAATACTAACCACCTATCCTAAATCTGCACTCTGAAAACTCTACTTTCTCGGCTGTTCAATGGCATATTTGACCCATCAATTCTTCTTGTATTCAAAACATGTTTCTATTGGATATACCTATATGCATATATTTTCACCTCCAATTGGAATCACATCAATCCGTCTTTAAACGAAAAAGTTGTACTCAAAATAGTGACTGTTGGTCCAGGCTGGAACTCACAAACAACAATAGGATGCAGGCTGTTACTCAGATTATATGACATACCATATCATAGAATTTTTAAAACATATTTATACTAGAAGTATCCCTATGAATCCACTTTCTTTTGGCTTTGGAATCATTGAAATCAGGCGTGAAACGAAGAAGTTATTACCAAAACACTGTCAGGTAGTCTACACTGGCCACTACATGTCAACAAGTATAAAGTGAATTTGGCTTTGTCTATTTTTATTTGGATTTGTTTTATAAGCACTACTTGTTGTTTTGCATAAGTGTTGGATGAAGAGAGAATTTGTACCTCTCTTATTCCATGGTCTCATGTTTTATTGCAGGAAACTGATAGTTTTTTTCCAGGTCCTCGAAAGATTGAAGAAGGTCAATACATGCACAAGTGATTCTTGAAGACAAAATTTTATGCCATATGGGAATATCCTCCAGATATTCAAGATTCAATATGTTCCAATTGTTTCTTACCGAGAAGAATACTTTTATGGATCAAGTACATAACAAATGAAGAATTGATGTGCAGACCATATGAAGACCAATGTTTCAAAAGGCCAAGTCCCATTGGTACCAAATCCTTCAACAAGACCTCACAATTATTATGCTCATTCACCAACACTATGATCTAGATCATGCTACATGTCCATAATCCACACTGATCCATCTTGCAAAGTTTTACATCATTGTGGACATATCAGATCTCTTGCCTTTCAAATGCTACTACATATATCAAGGACTTCATAGGTAGGTGCATGTATGCTTGTTTTTCCTTTATTTAATCATAATTCACATCAAATACTAAGGAAACACAAATTGAAGCCACTACTGAAAGAATGAAATAGGCTCCACAAGAACCTACAACATAATAAACTTTTGTAGACTCCATTTCTTCATAAGCACATGTTGTCATACAAGAAGGTGGGAAGTCAAAGGTATGTGTTATTTGATTCATGATTCATTAATGCATACATTGGTTTTACTCATCATGAGCATCATAGCATTTGTAACTTCAAACTATATCAGATTTTGATGACAATCCTGTATTAACATTTATGATGTGAGAATTGGTCAAGAGCATGCAATTCTGATTTTTTTTTCTTTTTTGTATGGTTGTTTACACCAATGCTAATTGAAGACAATCAATATTAAAAGGAAAATGAAGCCTATAAATGGAGAAGATTTCTGATTACAGTGATTTCATTAGCTTCAACATGATGCATCTCTCATTGTTATGAATTACAAAGTTTTCCTGAAAATTGATTCCAGTAAAGGTTTATTGGAGGCCACATTACATATGGCATATATGAGTAGGTTCAAAGATGGTTTACTCATAACTCATATGTGCATGATTGATCTTGGAATGTGGCATGAAAGGATGCAACATTTTGATTTGTTTTTGAGTTCTTGGAGAAAGTCAAACTAAAAAGACAAACTCAGAAAATTTTCAATATGTTTTGAGAGCACTTTTTGCTCATTGTTTTCATGTAGATGAAGTCTAATCAAGTAAATCCAAGACATGACTTTTGTGCGCAATGTATCAATTTCAGTAAGACACAAGAATAATTTTCAAAAGATGCATAAGGAAGATAGTAGAAGCAAGTTTTCAAGGAATACGCTTACTTATTGTCATGATTGCAATCTTGAATTCCATATTTTTGCACAAGTGGGTCTTTTATTCATTAAAATGCAAATATGTAATTGTGGCATGATAGAAAGAATTTTATGGGAAACACTTATGCTGAGTTAAGTTGATTTATGGAAGAAATTTATAGGCTTGTTGCAGCATGTAATGCACTAGTTTCTTTTGTGCCAACAAGGTCTAATATTTGTACACTGCTGAAATTGCAAGTCTGCTACACAATGATGATGTAATACCACTATTTTAAGAAGATGGAGATCTTCCACCAACATAAGGCCACCGAAATAGTGTTGCATGAGAACATGCTCTTTCATTATTTTGGGGGAGTGATCGATGCCATTCTTTATGGATTTTTCATTCAATCATTGACTAGTAATTTGCTAAGGATAAATTTGTGTTCATTAGGGAAATCGTATGTGTGCTACTTGTAGTTGTCTTCCTATGCAGCCTTGGATATATTTCATTTCACCTTATTTTATTGATCTCTAAACTCATGGGTGAAAAAATATTTTACAGGAAACAACAGTGGCTATATGGAACAGATATGGTAGCATGAAATTAGTCCATTTGGAAAAGGTATTTGATTTTAAGACAAGTGTGAAGCATTTTTATGACAATTTTAAATTGAAACAGTGCAGAAATTGATTTAATTATATCTTGCAAACCGTGATGTGGTTTTTTCTAAATTTTGGTATGCATGGGACTAATAAAAACTCACTTCAAAAATTTCAGACAAACCCAGTTTGTATTTTGTGAAATATTGGTTCAGGAAGTTTAGTTGCAACACAGCTGCAACACATCTTTATTCATGCTTGTCTACGAAAGTGAAGAAATTGAAATGAGCATATCTTGCAATTGGTAAATTGGATTCTAATGATGTTTGGACAGGAAGTGCATAATATCAAGATGAACAAACCTATTATGTTTCACCCGAATCCAATGCACGGTTTTTAAGAAAATGGCCATCATCACCTACAACTAATTTGCATTTTTCTCGAAATTCGTGATGTGGGTATATCTGATTTTTGGTTTGTAGCTGCATTGGACTAGTAAAAACTTTCCTACCAAATTTCAGCAGAACCCAGTTCTTCATTTGGGATAAAATTAATTCGGAAGTTTTCTACTCAAAAGGCTATGACTCTGCTAATTTTTCCTATCCTTCTACCTGTCGCAGCTGGTTGTTATAGTCGCGTGTTGCAACCATTTTTTTCAATATGTTGTTGCATCCCACTAATTGATTTAAAAATCCATAAAAGTGAAATAAACCAATTTTCTTGCATTGCGAAAATTTCTTGTGTGTTGCAGCCAGCTATCGCAACTAGGATTGTTACAGCTTAGTGTCGCAGCCGGGTGTTGCAGTTGGATTTTTGCAGTTGAGTGTCATAGTCGGGTGTTGTAGTTGTCTTGTTGCAGCTAGTTGTCACGCACCTGGCTATCATAGCTATGTGGTGTTGTAGCTATTTGTCATGCAGCTGGCTATCACAGCTATAGTGGTGTTGCAGCTATTAAAATTTTTAAAATGTTTTGTTAAAGAGCTAAGACATTAATGCTGAATTAGATAAATTAAATCTTGAGGGTTTTTTCGCAATTTTTATTTGTGTGTTGTAAAAATAAAACAAAAACAAGAAAAATATATAAAATTATAAAAATTATTTCTTTTGAAATTAATAAAAAATAAATTTTGCAAAAGAAAATAAAAATAAAAATAAAAAATATATAAAAATAAAAAATAAAAAGTTGAAAAGTAAAAACAACCAAAAACAAAAATAAAGTTGCAAACGGACGCTTTCATTTTTCCTGGAATTACTTTTATGATTAGCGCTAAATTTTTTTTCTTTGAGTCACTTCAAGGAGCGATCAAATGACGAACCAGGAATGCAACGGAAACAGGTATAACACATTTTATTCCTGACATTTTCTTTACAGCTTATGTAGTTCTTCCGCATCATATGTTTTCTTTTACGAACTTCTCACAAGTTTCATGCTAGGTTGCATGAGGACATGCAACCAGATCAGTTGGGGAGGAGAAACTATATTTAATACATATCCACTACTAAGTTTCATGTAGGAATTTGTACTAAGTTTTGTTTCACGTTCAAAGGTGATCGCATTTTGCTGCTAAAGTGATTTTTCAAGAATCACAAAACTTTTTGATAGACATCTTGAAGGAGTCGTTACTGATCATAAACATTATGGAATTTATTGTTACACAAAAACCATTCATAAACACATTTGCGTCATGAATGTTTACCCACATTTCTCCTTCAAGGAACATCAATCATCCATACCGAAGTCTACGATTTAATTTCCTTAACTATCATGACTCCACATACCTATCTTTCTGAGTTACATACAGCCCTTTATCTTTTTCAGTTCATTTTTCCATTCCAATTTTCCTTCTGAATAAAACCAACCCCCTTTCCATGACTACATATCCTTGGCATATCCACTACTTGACTATGAGATATTTTCACTGATAGTTCTACTAATCTTTTTATACCAACTTGCATTCACTGATGTGGGATTCCTTAAGGACCACCTTTCAACAAGTCTTTCCCCATCGACCTCAGCACCTTATCTGGGATATAGACTAGAGTTCATTTTGAGTATCTGGAGGCTTGCATGCCTTAATGGAAAATTCTCTTGCTGACAATCATGGAAATTCATCAATGTCCCTTGATCATCAGATCTTGCAAGTAGCTCGACATCAGCACATCTATTCGCACTTCGCAATATGTACTTGGATACCTTGGCACTCATTGACATCATTGGTGAGTTACCTTGCATTGGTTAACAACATTCATCAATGGCTGGTAATCCAATGATTTCTCTTCATGCTCAACCTCGACACATACATTTGCATGATTAGAATTGTACCACTAGGTTTTGTAGCAGGTGAAGACTATACATTCTTTCTCATTACTCCATCAGCAGTTGCGGAAACATGACTTCATATCTATGAGTGTACCATAGTTCCACTTTCTTCCTTTTGCATTTTCCATTATTTATCAGCAGTAGTTTAGATTCCTCCACTTCACATTACAGCAGTTCCAATAGTCACAGTCGCAGCAACATTTACAGTTACATTTTTATCCTGCAGTCATGACATATTCTCCATGATTTAGTAGCAGCAGTTCTGATTCCTTTACTGCTCATGATCGAGCAGTAGTGACACATTCCATGATCCAGCAGCATCAGCTACATTCCTATTGCATCATTCATCTACTTTTTGGGTAAGTGGGGGTATGTTGTTTTCTAAACTTAAATCATGCAATTCCTTACATGCTAGCAATGAATAATTTGGAAAATTCCCTCACCATGCTCCATTTCTTATTTTCACTTTCACAACCCATGTAAGGTTGCATGAGGACATGCAACCAGATCAGATGGGGAGGGGGAACTATATTCATTCCATTCTTTTCAACACCATCACCCATTTTTCATATCAATTACCATTCACCAGCATTTATTTTCCGACAAATCCTCTGTTGCACTTTGCTTTATACACATTGATATACATATTGGCATGATTCATAAAGATAAAGAAAAAGGCTTTCTTATGCACAGTGATGTCTTCTATGCAGATTAATAGCTTATCATTTCCAATGAGCATATGGATAAATTATTATGCAGATAGAAAATAGATAATGAAATGAATGTTGTTAACACAAGAACCAACATTCTTTTTATTCATGGTTGTCACACAAGAACCAACCATAAGGAAAATGCCAGCTGTTACTTATGCTGTTACTTATGCATTTCACATCATGAAATGAAATTTGTTAGCACAAGAACCAACATTCTTTATATTCATGGTTTTCACACAAGAACCAACCATAAGGAAATTCCAGTCGTTACTCCTGTATCTTACACCATGGAAACATTCATTGTTAAAAGGACATCATCAATCCAAGCCAAGTTCAGATGCCAAAAGTTCTTCAGAAGATCCATACACGGTTGCATGAGGACATGCAACAAGTTCAGTTAGGGAGTATGTTGAGACTCGGAAATGTCACATTTTCATCCACTTTATCTTCTTCTATTCCTCACATTTCATTGTCCCGTTAACCTTTTATCATACCATTTTGATACATATATGTGGGCTTCACCTTATTATTTCCACTTTATTCATTTTAGTATTATAAGTGAATTTATGATTAAAATATTAAAAATCAAACATGTTTTTCACTAATATCTCAAATATGGATGAGCTTTGTAATGTGTAGGAATATGTAAAGGATTTATTCAAGAAAAGACTTCTCAAATATCTCCTCCACCATTTAAAGGAGATAATTATTCAAGCTAATTCTAATGAGAAGATCATGAAGATTTGGTTGGCATATTGTATTTAAGATTTATGAGAGACATGTGGAGAATTTGTGAGAGACATGTGGAGGATTTGAAGGGATCATATCTTGTAATAATAGGAAAGTAGTTGAGTGGTTGAGTGGATAGTGGATCTCTCATTATGAGATGGTTATCTTCTTCTCAAAGGATTTCATGTATAAAAGAAAGTGCTCTCTCTTCATTTGGCATATAGGATATAGATCAGAGATAGATAGTAGATTGTAGAAGTTAGTCTTGACTTTGTAATATGGAGAAGGGAATTCTTAGCTTTTGTTCATAATATTGGCTTTGATGCTTTCATGATTTGTCATTGATTCTTGTGATGTAAATTAATATTTATTTATTGTTAATGTGAGCTCACATGTGTTATCTTGTTTCTCTTCATATGTTGTCTTTCTTTTATGCAATTTACTTTCAACCGTGTGTTTCATCTTCCTGCATTAGATTAGCAATTGCATGTTTCAGCTTAAGGGGGGTTAGATTAGATTAGTATTAGTTTCACAGGGGGTTAGATTAGATTAGTATTAGTTTCACAGGGGGTTAGATTAGCTTAATTTTTCTTCAGTCCTGCATATACTTTGCATGTGCTTCATAATCCTACGAACCTCAAATTGACAAATTAAATGGTTTGGAAACTACTACAACAGAATTAAAACGACAATAATTCGACCCAACAAAAGTCTCAGTCAAAGTACACTCAAATCAGGTCCCTATACCACAACATTAGGCCAAACAATCCAAAATAGTCAATAATGGTCCAGAATATAGGGAGGTGGATAAAAAATTCAAATTTTTTTCTATAAAATAGTAAAAAACTCATTTTTACCATACCATTCAGAATTTTCACCACACATAGTGTTTTTGAACTATAAACTTGGAAAAATGATTCTAGGAGCTACGATCCACAAAATCACGAACCATCTGGATCAGGTAAATATTCATGCCATCCTCTTTCATTTTAATTTTCAGCGGTGGGATTTTTATTTTTATGAAACCCCAAAAATGGCGTTTTTGGCCCACACGGAAAATCACTCATTTTCCGCATATAAGGCTCGATATATACGGAAAATACTTCGATTTTTGTGTATATATGCAGTTGTTTGATGGATAGCCACGTATAAGGCCACGTTTTCTAATTTTTAATGTAAAGACTCATGAAACTCTCAAATTTTTGTGCAAGATGGTTCTTGAGTGGCGTGAACGCGAGCATGAAGAAGTGGACATGGCTGTGCAAGGTGATCTAATGGCCCAACAAGCTTTGAGGACATGCAGTTTATATAAATTATGGTGCCTTGGTAGCTTAAGAGCCAAGCCAAGACTACTCCAAATGATGGTGGACTACTGGGCTCTGGATATGGAAACCTTCCAGATCAACGATATGCCTCTCATCCATAAGGTTGAGGATATTTATTTTATTACTGTACTATCTTGCAGAGTGGAGGTAGTCAATCTATGAGCTTATGAGGTAGTAGGTGGCCTCACAATTGAGGAGTACATTGCATTTTAATACCTCCCAGACATAGAAAATGTTAGGAGTAAGATCCCAACAAACTCGATCCAAAACCTTGGCCTCAAGGCCATACTACTAGCACTCGGCAGGATTGTAGGATTGGAATCCCTTCATCAAGACTTTAGGCCATTGATCTTCTATGCAGTGGAATGCATGAGGCACAACATTTATGACTGGTGTACCTTGTTGCTCGATAAAATGAAATATTAATTGATAGACTGCAATATGAGTAGAGTGAGAAACTTTGGGCTTCCAAGCATCTTGAGTGCATTTTTCTTTGAGAGTGTACCGGAGCTAAGCCCAAGAGTGTAGATCACTCATCATAGTGGTAAGGATCCATCTCAGTTGTGTTGTGAAAATGTGATGCAGAGACTAGGAGGAGGGAAAGTGGCCAACCCCTATCCAGCCAACATTTTCCTCTAGTGACGCAGTAAGATCATAGCTATAGATGACTACCCCTATGAGGGGATAGACATCAGTGCCAATCCTTACATACCTATTCCACCAGGATCCACATATGAGGACATAGGTAACAAAATTGACTCAATTTTGTTTTAGAATTATTTAATTTTTTCGTGTTTTCTAATATAGTGAAATCAAAAAGACATTTTTTTGTGTGATGACATATATTAATGTTGGTCATGTATACGGAGATTTTGGACCTAAATGGCCATATGGCTTCCCTCGACGTCATCGAAGCGGGATAGGTGATGATATCATAGGTGTATATGCAGAGCGCACTCTCCAAAACATCCATACAAACTTCAGTTGACTAACACACAGAGTTACCATGGCACAAGTTGATGACTTTCTTGAGGCTATGCAGCGACAGGTGGTGGGTGTACCACATGCATGGGTTCTCTTATTCAGATGGCTAGCTAGAGTTGTCATGTGTTATCATGATCAACACCCTACTCCACAATCTTATAGTCCTAGATGTACTTTTTTTTTGTATTGACCGTGTAGTATATTTTGATGGCTCGGAAGCCCCATTTTTATATCATGAAATTATGTATCGTGACACCTCTTTTTGGACTATATTTTGAATGAAAAATACTTATGATGATTGGTTATTTATATTTACATGTGTGAATGGGATGTTAATGCTTCATTGTCTGTGTATCAAATTCCAATCTAGTATGTAATTTGCATATGAATCAACAACATCATTGTAATTTATTGTAATGTGAATGTATGTAATGTTTTCAAATTATCGTTCTAACAACCTTACTCTCAAGAATATTCATAATAAATTCGGATCTCTAATACGATACACACCATTTAACTGTAATACCACTAACTATGAGTCAAGAAGTCCCTCAAGAGATCTAATACAATGAGAGATGGTATCAAACAATAACACAATCCTGGCACTATATTCAACAATATTGTTCGATGAAGGCCAGAGACATACACCTCCTGAAGACAAAAATTGACATGTAGGAGTATAATCACCCAAGAAGCCAAAGCTAAGTTTTGAGTGTGGTAGTTGGCACCGTCAGCATATCCTACATATATTGAAGACTCTGTCGACGTCTGCCACAACAAATGGAAGCAAGTCAACAAAATCGATCACTACAAGAAGGCCAAAACTAAACTATGTAACTGTACAATAATATAAAAAGTATCATCCTCTACTGATAATTACGCATAGTATCTTTTGATATAGAGACCATTTCCAGGCTCTATCAAGGATGTCCCCTCATAATCCACTAGCTCATAAGCACCTTTCTCTAATACTCGCTTGACCATGTAAGTCCCATGGAACATGGGTTTAAACTTTCCCGCCCCTAATGGTTCACTAGCTTGGTCATACAAGAGGACCAAGTCACCTTCACTAAACTTCCAGGGATGAATAGAATTATCGTACTGGGATTTAACATGACTCTTATATACCTCAAGAGATGCCAAGGAATATCAACGCTTCTCATCAAGTTACTCTAAGAAGACCAGACTCTCTTCTAATGTGAAAGTCTCTGGAAAAATTTCCACGACTAGCTTCAAAGAAGGGATTTCCCATTCGATAGGTAAAATTGACTCCACCCCATGCACTAACTAATACAGGGAAAAAATGGTGGGAGTATTAACTGCGGTTCGGTAGGCCCACAAAGAAGGATATAATATGATATGACAATTGGTCTTGCTATGTGTGATGGTTCTTTGGAGAATGGACTTAAGGGACTTATTCATAGCTTCAACCTGTCCATTCACTTGAGGATAGTAAGAAGAGGAATTCTCTTGCTTGTACCCTAACTTTGAATATAACTCAGCCATCAATTTTTTTTAAAGTTCCTACCATGTTCAGTGAGAATCCCTCTCAGGATACCAAAGCGAGTGATAATATGATTGAATATGAAATGCAGGGCCATCTCACTGTCTGCTTTGATAGTGGGCATAGCCTCTACCCATTTCATGAAATAATAAACATCCACTATGATATGATGATTTCCCCGAGACGAAGTTGGGTTGAAATCCATAAAATCAACCCCCCACTTGGTGAAGGGACCAACAATGATAATCGGATGTAATGGGGCAGGATTCTAGTGCATGTTCCATGCAAACACCTGGCAATGGTGGCATCTCTTGACCACATTAACGCAACCCTTAAAGATCGACAACCAAAAAAAACCTTCTCTCTAAATATTTTGAGCTGTAGAAAGCCCAGATAAATGACAACTACACGCCCCTCCCTGGAACTCATTCAGTATAGACTATGCCTCCTCTTGGGTTAAACATCGACATAAAATGGAATCAACCCTACGATGATACAAAGTGTCACCTACAATAAGGTAAATCTTATCCAAATGGCATAATTGTCGACGCTCATCTCATGAGACGTCAGAAGGAACCTTCAAAGTTTGCAAATAGACAATAATATCCCCGTACCATGGTTCCATAGTCTAAATGACAAAAATATGCTCATCCATGAAAGATTCCTCATGAGTCTCCCCTTCAGCCAAACTAGGAAAGTCCGATATGAGCTTCGCAAAAATCAACAATTTCTTTGACTTTTCCGAAACAAACTCGAGATCAAATTCTTGCAAAATCACAATTCATTTATTGTATTTCTCCCCTATCATCCATCTGGTGAGGATGAATTGAAATGGATTAATGTGAGCCAGAACCAAGGTTTAGCAAAGGAGTATATAATGCCTCAAACGTTGGATGGCATGGACGGTAGCTAGGGCTAGATTCTCGACATAATTATAATGAAGTTTCACATCAACAGGGTTTCATATAAGATAATAGATGACATGATATTGGAGCTCCTCATCCTTTTGAACCAACACCATACCAATCGTCTCGTACGAAGAAACCACATATATCAAAAAATTGCAGTTATAGTCTGGTGGACTAAGCACGGTGGCCGATGCCAAGGATTTCTTTAAAGCATCGAAAGAATCCTGGGCTTGCTTGTTATAGATGATTTTAACACACTTGGTAAATCACATCTTTATGGCCTTCCATGTCCCTCTACAAACTCCTTAGACCCCGTTTTCTCATATTATACTTTGATGTCCCAAGAAATTACCCAAAACAAACCTCTTTATGTGTATACATGACTTTTAAAGCTATACTCACGTGTATACATAGCTTTTGATCCAAAACCCGTGTCCATCTCGAAATGTGCATAAAGCCAAAAAAAATTGCAGTTTTCCTGATAGCGTCCTGAATAACTTGACTCTTGGCCTTCCATATGCCTTAAGAATGCTCGGACTCGACCATCCATTTCCTATTTGGAGTGCTATATATTGAGCCTCTTGGATACATTGAAGGAGTAGAAATTGGAGAGAAAGGAAACTATAGTTCATTGTTTCCTCACTTGTTTATGCTTGAGTTTGCATCCCTTTGTCCCTTTGGAGCACACAGTGCTTCTGTTCCCAAGATTTCCTCTGCTTTGTAATCTTACCATTGAGAGATGGAGGATTGAAATGGTGGAGTCCTAGGTGGAGGACTCAGTTTCTTGGGTTCAAAGAAGTGCCATCACTTCTTTGCACTTGAGAAACCAAGTCCTCCACCCAGGCCTCCACCACATCAATCCTCCATCTTTCAATGACAAGCTTACAAAGCAGAGGAAAGCTTGGGAAGATCATCACTTTGTGCTCCAAAGGGACAAAGGGATGCAAACTCAAGCATAAACAAGTGAGGCAACAATGAGCTATAGTTTCCTTGCTCTCCAATTTCTCCTCCTTCAATGTATCCAAGAGGATCAATATATAGCACTCCAAATAGGAAATGGAGGGTCAAGTTCAAGCGTTCTCAAGGCATATGAAAGGCCAAGAATCAATTTATTCAGGACTCTATGAGGAAAACTCCAAAAACTTTTGGCTTTATGCACATTTCCCGATGTATGCAGGTTTTGGCTCAAAAGTTTCATATACATGCAAGTATAGATTTAAAAGTCACGTATAGACATAAACAGGCTTTTTGGGGGGACTTTCTTGGGACATCAAAGTATAATATGAGAAAATGGAGTCCAAGGAGTCTACAAAGGGACATGGAAGGCCATAAATATGTGATCTATCAAGTGTGGTAAAATCAGCTATAACATCGCTCATCCCAAATAAAAGATGTGTCTTTCTTCAATAAGCACATCAAACCCTTAGTCAAATTGGCAAAATTGACAATGAATCTCCGCAAGAGGTTCTCCATCCCTTGCAAACTATGAATATGCATAATATTACATGGGGGAGACAATTCAAGTATTTCCTCAACCTTTAAAGGGTCAACCCTAATACCCTCCATGGAAACGATGAACCCTAGTAAGCGACCTACTCTCACTGTAACAAACATTAAATAAATATTAAGTAAAATTAGTTAACTAGTATCTAAAAGGGTGTGAGATTTTTTTGTCCACACTCAAGTCTATAAAGGAGAATACCAATTGTAATATTAATCATATTCAATATATATCATAAATTATTATTTAAATATGGATTTCGTGTCCTAAATATGATTGCTTCATTTGGTATCAGAGCTAGCAAGACACCGTCGCACCTGTCATTGTTGTCAAGGATATGTTTTCCATTGTCCCCCTCATCTGCCCTTTCCACTATAGTCTATTGCTCCACCTCTACTTCATCTTCATTGCTCTACATATGCCTACGTCCACCTCTACTTCACACCTGTCGAACCTCCCCCCAACTCCCTCTGTTTCCTCTCTCATTTCCTGCGACTATCTCCCAACCAACCACCCTGCTCGAGCCTCATCTTCCTGTCTCATCCACGCTCCATGTTGTCCCCCTCCTTCCTCCTCATTACTTTGCCACCTCCTTCATCTACCACGCACCTCCATCTACCACCCCCAACTACTCCACACCACTCATCCATCTGCCACCTCGTCCATCCCCAACTACTCTACTCTCCATGTTCCATGTCACCGGTCATCCTCCGCCTTAAGTTAAAATAAGATTAACTTTATTCACCACCCCTATCAACAAAAAACATAATATAAAAAAAATATATATATATATAATAAAAATAATAAAGTTAAATAAATATAATTATTAACTTTATAAACTTCAAATAATAATAATTATTATATTATTATTATTACTATCACTTTATTTTAGTCAAGCACACACACACAAAAAATCCCCCACAAATATTACTCCTCCTCCTAAACCAAAATTGGGTCTAATTATTCACCACCATACCTCAATAGCATGATGACAAAGTTAAAGGCCCAAATCGAAAAATTGGAGAAGGATTTCAATGAGCGTATTAGTAAGGGTCAAAAAGATTTAAAGGAAGAAATAAAAAATTGCAATACAAAGCTAAAAAATGAAATCAAAGAGGAAGTAGTTTCAGTCTTAGATAGAAGGCTAGATGATAAATTAGATGGGATGAAGGAAAAACAAGACCGACTGAATGACAAGATAAATACTTTCATGGGGATGATGGAAAAGAAAAAGACAAAATATCGCCACAAACAAAAAGACGATTCAGATATGTCGTGTACTTCAGCCAGCAAGTCAGGATCACCACCACGCAACAAGACAAGAAGGAATCAACATTATGTAGTGTATCCCCCCAAAGAAAAAATAGAAATGTAAAAGTTCAGTGGAAATGACGAACAATGCGTTGCATGGTTAAATAAAGCAGAAGCATACTTTGATATCTATAACATCACAATAGATGTAGAAAAGGTGAAGTATGCATCTATGCATCGTGAAAACCATGCCTATAACAGGTATATGTGGTGGAAAGGTGACAACTTCGCATACACATGGAATTTTTTCAAAAATGATTTCCTCAAACGGTTTCAAGGAATCAAGGAAGACAAATTTTTCTCTAAGCTTTCTAGGTTACAGCAAAAAGGAAACGTTGAAGAATTCACACACCAATGGGAATCATTCACTACCAGAGTATTTGGATTAATAGACAAACAATGACTAGAAACTTATGTGGGAGGATTAAAACCTTACATACAAAAATATTTAAAAATGGATGACATACCGAATGTTGAGGCAGCAAGATGAAAAGCAAAATCAGCCGAGGCAAAATTTGACAACTTCCAATCAAACAAAGGGAAGTCATATTCATAGAGAAACATCGAGACAACTCTAGAGGACAATACAAACAAATACATCCCTCCACCTAGAAGGGATGAAAGGAAGAACCTCAAAAATAAACAAATGAGGGAAGGAAAATGTTGACAATGTGGAGACAAATGCAATCCTAAACATAGGTGTCACCCTGAGGACAACTCAAAGAAACTATATACTTGTGAAGCAGAGGAGAATAGTGAATCAGAAGAAGAAGAAGAAGAGTCAGAAGATGAAGAGGAGGAGACCGCAAATATGGCATCCGGAAACAACGAGACCCCCAAAATCTCCCTAGCATCCATGACAGGCATTAGTCAACCAGAGACTCTCAAGTTAAAAGGGCATATAAAAAATGAAAATGTTGTAGTGCTAGTAGACACCGAAAGAACTCACAACTTTATTGATATAAGAGTCACCAAAAAAATCAATTTGTTTGTACATCTAGTTTCGGACATGAAAGTGATGGTCGCAGATGGAAAGAAAATATAAAAAGTCAGAAAATGTCACAAAGTGAAACTCCAAATTCAGGACTTCAAATTGGAATCAGAACTATACACATTACCATTAGGTGTAGTGGATATCATTCTGGGAGTCCAAAGGTCACAAACATTGGGAACATACTCTGCTAATCACCAAAAACATTTCATTAAGTTTAAATGGCAAGGAAAAAATTATAAACTACATGGTTTCCAACCACCAGGAACACAAGTAGTTTCATCTCAACATATGGATAAGCTCATTTGAAAAGGAGAATCATCATATGTGATCCAATTCCATAAAATGGAAGGAAAAGAATGCGAACAAAACAAGCTCAAAGAAGAAACCCAAAAATTACTCCAAAGATATGAACAAATATTTGAAGACTTACCGATGTAGCTACCACCTTAAAGAAGTATAGAACACATAATCGAGGTTAAATCAGGGTCAAACCCTATCAAGGTTAAACCTTATAGGTATCCACACCATCACAAAACAAAAATAGAAAGGTTAGTTCAAGACTTTATTGAATTGTGGTGTCATCACCAACATCAGAAGCCCATATGCAACTCCAGTCGTGTTAGTATGGAAGAAGGACAGATCATTTAGGCTATGCATTGATTATCAAGGATTAAACAAAATAACAATTAAAAACAAGTTTCCAATTCCCTTCATTGACGATATGTTGGATGAACTTCATGATGCAAAGTATTTTTCAAAACTTGATTTAAGATCAGTGTACTATCAAATCAGGGTCCGATTAGAAGATATCACAAAGACTGCTTTCCAAACTCATGAAGGGAATTATCAATTCAAAGTAATGCCTTTTGGGTTAACTAATGCCCCTACCACATTCCAACCAACTATGAATGAACTATTTCAGCCCTACTTCGATAATGTCCATATATATAGCAAGATGTGGAAAGAACATTTGAAGCAACTATAAAAGGTTCTATCTCTTTTGAAGGAAAACCAGTTCTATGCAAAGAAGTAAAAATGCACATTTGGGAAGAAAGAAGTAGAGTATATTGGTCATATGATATCAAAGGAAGGAGTTAAGGTGGACCCAAGGAAGATCCAAGCAATGAAGGAGTGGCCCCAACCCAATAGTGTTTCAAAATTATGAGGATTTTTGGGATTAACATGTTACTATAAAAAAATTCATGAAGAACTATGCACATGTCACTGCTTCACTAACAAATATCCTAAAAATGAATTCCTTTCTATGGGATGATGAAGAAATAAAATGCATTGAAACACTGAAACAAATTATGTCTTCAACTCGCGTTCTGGCAACACCTAATTTTTTAAAACCATTTGTAATTGAATGTGATGCTTCAGGATTTGGGATAGGAGCTATACTAATGCAATAAGGTCATCCAATCTCTTTTGAAAGCAGGAAGTTGAACAAAAGAGAATTCCTACAGTCTACCAACAATAAGGAAATTCTTGCCATCATGCATGCATTAACTAAATGGCGACAATATATGTTGGGAAGCAAGTTCCTAATTCGAAGAGGACACAATAGTCTACAACACTTATTACAGCAAAAGACATTAACAACTGAACAACAAAAGTGGATCGAAAATATCTCTACCTTCGATATCGAAATTTTACACAAAAAGGGGAAGGACAATGTAGTAGCTGAAATCCTATTAAGGAAAGATGAAGAGGTACAAGTCTATGTTGTATCAATGGTAGTCCCAGAATTCTTGGATGAAATTTGAACCGAATATGCTAAGAATGCAAAGGTTTTCTCCATAATTAACAACATAAATCAGTATCCAAAGTTTGAATGGAAAAATGACCTCTTATGGTACAAAGGACGAATCTACTTAAGTGCAAACTCTAGTTTAAGACCAAGGTATGTAAAGAATCACATGACTTCCCAGCCACGAGACATGTAGGATTTATAAAACCTACTATAATGTAAGGAAATCATTCTTCTGGAAAGGTATGAATGCTGACATTGACAAGTATGTTGCAGAGTGTGACACTTGTCAGAAAAATAAAGTAGAGAATATCTCAAGTCCTGGGTTACTCCATCCATTGCATATTCCAAACTAGAACTGGGAGGAAATTTCTATGGATTTCATTGAAGGTATACCCATATTAGATGGGAAAGACAAAATACTAGTAGTAGTATATAGGTTAACCAAATATGCATATTTTATAGGAGTAAAGAGAACGAATTCTACAAAGGAAACCGCAAAATCCTTCTGTAAACATATCTACAAGTTACATGGCTTCCCCAAGACTATCGTGAGTGATAGAGATGCCAAATTTAAAGGTAATTTTTGGAGAGAATTCTGTAAGAAAATTGGAACGACACTTAACCTGAGCTCATCTTATCATCCTCAGATAGATGGATAGACAGAAGTTGTCAACAAATGCTTAGAGACCTACATTCGTTGCTTCATAACTGGAAAACAAAATAAATGGGTTCAATGGTTACATCTTGTAGAATGGTGGTATAATTCTACTTATCACACATCAGCAAAAATGACACCTTTTCAAGCCCTCTATGGATATGCACCCCCAAAATGGAAGGATATCATTACCAACCAAGCAAGGGTTGCATCAATAAAAGACTATTTAGAAGAAAATAAAAAGGTTGTACAAATACTTAAAGAGAATCTAAACACCGCAAGGAATAGAATGAAGCAGCAAGCAGATCAACATCAAACAGAAAGAGAATTTGAAGTTGGAGATTGGGTATTTGTATGATTACAACCCTATAAACAATTGTCACTAAAAAAAGTGAAAAGAATAAATTAGCTCCACAATTTTATGGCCCATATCAAATCAATAAGAAGATCAACAATGTGGCATATGCATTGGAACTACCAAAATCAAGTTGTGTCCACAATGTCTTCCATGTTTCATGCTTAAAAAGGATGATAGGTCAACACCAACAAGCACAAACACTACTTCCCATGTTAGATGATGAAGGAAGAATTATTGTTGAACCAGAATATATCATTACTACCAGAGAAACAATATTAAGGACGAGAGTAATTAAAGAGTACCTTATAAAATGGAAAAACCTCCTGGAGGAAGATGCCACATGGGAATCTAAACAATTCTGACAACTACATCTTTCTCTAACACAAATTTGAGGACAAAGATCCCTAAAGGGACTGGCAATGTAACAAATATTAAATAAACAATAAGTAAAATTAGTTAACTAGAATGAGAAAGGGTGTGACCTTTTGTTGTACACACTCAAGTTTATAAAGGCGAGTACCAATTGTAATATTCATCATCTTCAATGTATATCATAAATTATTATTTAAATATGGATTTCATGTCCTGAAGTTGATTGCTTCACTCACACAAAATATGCACTTATAAGGATTTAACCAAATTTGATATGGTCAGGATGATCCGCTCTCAAACAAGAGTGAGCGAATAAATCATCAAGATACAATTAAATAAATCACTTAAGGTCGTGAAAAGCGAAGGTCATATCCTGTTCAAAAGTAGCTCCGATTTCTTAAAGGCCGAAAGGAATTTTATGATATGTAAACGTACCCCAAGGACAAAAGAAATGATTTTTATGTTGATCCTCGAGTTTGATCTGGATCTGATTATGCCCTGAAAATCCATCCATAAACGAGAACACCTTGCTTCTTGCACACTCATCTAAAATATGATCAATAAATGGTGTGGGGAAGTTATCCTTAGGACAAGCTCAGTTCAGGTCTCTGAAATTAGTGCATACATGGATAGTTCCCTGTTTCTTGTCAACCAAAATGGGATTGGACACCCATTCATTAAAGGGAATGGGATAGATGAAGCCATCCTTAAGCAACTTCTATATCTCTGCCTTAAGAATGGGTGCCTTCCTAGGATTCATTGCATGGAAACATTGTCGAATGGATTTAGCATATGGATAGGTTTTAATCTCATGTTCAGAAATGCAAGGGTAAATTCCTGACATCTCCTCATATGACCAATCAAAAAAATCTTGAAATTATCTAAAGTGATTGGTGTATGCTTTAACCTCATTGGAGGAACAATATGCCCCAATATACACATTCTCAATCTTTCCAGGAGTTTGAGAAATGTAGATAGGTATGGTAGCTAACAAATTGTCCATGTTCCCTTTGGAAAACTTACTAGGAGCACATAATGGGACCATGGTCCTACCAAATTTCTTGCTAAGTATTTCCTTATAGTCATCACACTCCATATGTTAAAGCTAAGGAAGAAAATAAGATCTATGATGTAACTCTCCCCAAGGTTGTTCTACACTAGATATAGCTT
Source organism: Pseudotsuga menziesii (assembly GCA_001517045.1). NCBI lineage: Eukaryota > Viridiplantae > Streptophyta > Pinopsida > Pinales > Pinaceae > Pseudotsuga > Pseudotsuga menziesii. Next base: position 225,788 of record LPNX010546272.1, on the reverse strand, counting down.
CGAGAATAGCTTCATCCATTGGAAAAATGTCATCGAGGCATTCATGTGAGTGAGATGATGCAACTTCCCAAGAAGGAATTGCATAAGCATCTTCATACTTTGTCCAGGAAGAAGAAGGATTAGGATCTACAATAGAACCAAGATTAGCTTAATAAGCCACCAATGTTGTAGATAACGGCATGTCCGTCTTAGCAGGTCTAGGTTCCTCATCTGAAGTTCTTGGAGAAGGGAGAGTCCAAGGATATTCCAAATGCAAAATGCAAAATGGAACTAAACTCAATGATGACAAATATATACCAATACTAGAACCTATGGTAAGAATTGGTGCAGGACAATTGAAATTTCCCATCAATCACAGATACATTCCCACCCCAACATTTTTAGTTGTCAGCTAAGAATTATCAATGACTAGGATAGTATCTCTCAATAATGCTTTCATACCAGACTTATCAAAAGATTTCTGATCGAGCGTAACAATCCTCCCTTCGAAAGGAAAACAAATCACTCAGAAGAGGGATGACGTGGTCGCTTTCATATTATAAATCCAGTTACGGGCCAACAAAATATTATAGTTAAGGGGTGCATCAACCACCTAAACCTCGATCGTCACAGTCTTCCCTCCCAATTGGACCTTAAGAGAAGGAAGTATACATGCGGCCAAAAAGATCTCCCATCAAAATAAGTCAACATGGTTCCATGTTTTGACAACGTAGGATAACCTAATCCCTTCCAACAGGCTAAAGAAATCATGAAACACGCAACACCTTCATCAATCACCGTGCGCTTGATAGTGTTGTTCATACACTCTACATGCACTAAAAGAGACACATAGTAAGGAAATAAAGGCTAGAATTCATGAGTTTCGAATTTAATCATTGAATAAGGGTTTGAATCAAGCACCCCAAGAGCATACAACAAGGATTTCCTCCGCGAAGGGAAATTCTGAAGAACTTCTAAAGAGGACATTGCACTAGGATTCTGGCTTAAATCCTCAACAATGGAATATTTTTGGGAGGATTTGGAATTAGGATTGTGCCCTGAATTCTTTAATACTCCCTTAGGAATGCGAGGTGTATTTTTAGGCTTGTCACTAGGTTTATTAATATGCAAAGGGGTCTTGGGTGGAGCAGGTTCTTTCCCAAGTTCGGGTTGCGACAAACCATAATATTTAGCTCACATCACAACATTCTCGACGGACATCATGTTGATGTGACCATGGTCACTTATGGTTTTCAATGGGTTTTGACTCCCATCGGAAGCACTTCCAAAGTCCATGGTCCTCAAATTCATATTTTGATTTCGCGGTAAAGGATTCGTCAACACTCTGTGCAATGAATTTGGAGGAATATTCCATACAAGTGCACAAGTGAGTGAGGTGATTTACCCCATAAATCTTGCAAAGGAAATTGACCTTACATTTAGACTTCTTGTCCCCCCACCATTACTATCGTTCTTGTCATCATTAGAATTTCCATTCATATTCCCACTCTTATGATTGTTTCTTCCTTTCTTCTTATTCCCTCTAGGATGCTGGTTTCCCTTCTGGTTCGACGATTATATAGAATATACATCTGTCATTTGAGTGGGATGAGACGAATCCATAGCTTGTCTCGATGCAAGTTGGTTAATAAAAAAAAAATTCATTTCATTCGTAACTGATTCTATAGGTTTAGCACTTGGGGATCAAATAATTCCATCGACGTGTGGCCCAGGTTTGAACTTAGGATCGAAATTGGACCACGGTGCATTCGGAATAATATCATATACAATCCCAGACTGACCGTAAATCAAATCAAGTCGACTATCTTGAAAGATAACATGTTCCTCGTTCATCACTCTGGATGTGGAAACATCCTTCTCTATATATGGAAATAATGATTTTAGGAGCCACTCCAAAAGAAACTACAGTGGAATGTGAGCCTTAATCAACTACTTTCGTCTACGCCTCTCTTGAATATGATTAGAGATATGTGTGGATTTATATTACCGAAATTTCAACAAGAGCTCAGTACTGAAATTGTAATGCATAGGTAGCTGAAAGTGATTGAGAAAGGTAATGGATAAGTCATTGAATGTCTGATATGTGCACCCATGAAACTCTATATACCACTTCATCGCAGGACCCATGATGGTGCATTTAAATAGTCATAAATGAACATAATCATGATTTAATGAATTCAAAGAGCACCATAGGTGGAAAGTCATGATGTGCTCACCAAGTTCCTTACCAATATTACCTTTGAATTTTGGAAGGTCCAAAGGAAGCTTGGAAGGAACAAGCATCCATGTCAGATGATGAGATGCCAGATCATTGGTCAATCTCGATAAGTTATGAAAATTTAACGTCACTAGGAAATAGATCCTAGGTTGTGCCATTTGGTTCCACACTCCCTGATAAGGTTGGTTCATGTAGGTTTGATCATTGTAAACCCAATGGCCCGGGCCAGTGGGATAATAGCTTCCTCCCGCTTGATCCATAAAAGGGTGCATGGTAATATTATAGCTAGGAATACCTTGAGACTAGGGTGCTTCGAAGCCATAGTTTTGGGACTGATAAGCAAATTGATTCTCGGATCCATGAGGCAGTACATAAGGTGGTATATAAGGTTTTACATACCCTACTGACACTTAAGGAAGAACATAGCCTTGTTACATTATGGTGTGAGCAGATGCGGGAACAACATGGCTAGCAGTAGTACTTCATCCCAAAGGACCATGTGAGTTATGGGGAGGATGTGTCGTTAGAAACACATTTGAAGGAGCAGGTGCCAAAGACGATGGATCATGGGATGAGATATAACTTGTGTTCTCAATGTTCACATTTCTAGGGTCACTTCTGTGAATGGGGACACCAGTACTAGGTCAAGGTTGTGTGTGTGAGGATCCTCCCACTGTAGGAGTGGAAGGTGCAATATGACTACTACAAAAATTATCCACCTAGAAAGGAATGGAAGTTCCCCATGCGTAGCACTAGGATCAACAACAGATACGACATTGGGTGATGGACCAGTCTCAGGAAGGTCTAACATGCCATACCTAAATGCGGAAGTGCTAGAGGGTCTTGAATGAGTCTCACTGCTTGACACATGTGAAAACGATTGGTGGTCTACATTTATATCGTCTCGAAACTATAATAGTACATTATGGGATGTCCCAACCTCAAAGTGATCTGGTTCTTCCAGATTCTCATATAAAATTTTAGGCATGTTCTTCGCCTCGGGGGTGGAGAAGGGGGATGCTCTGAGATCTCAGATGTATGACTCATAGTGAGATTGGTGTGTGAATCAAAGTGAGTATTAGTGCACCCAGACTGTCTGGTTCTCTTCCATGGAGGAGGAGGAGACGTAGAAGGTGGAAGACCTGCTAAATGTCAAGAACGGCAGAATTCCTCTCTTGAATCCATGATGAATCAACAAAAATAAAAAGAATCAAACTAGATACAGAACCTAAAGCAATATAGCGTACACAGAGCACACTCCTAAGAAAATATACATCCAAAATACAAACAATCCAAGGGGAGGATATGTGAGCTTCTGAATGCAGCAAATATGTCTCTCCTAGGAGAGTCTTTAGACTTCCATACACTACAAGAAGAGGTGTGTAACCAATTATGGTGGCCCCCAGATTCAATGTGTAAAGCGACTATGTTGTCCGACCCCTACCTGGGAAATACACTCACAGAATAACCTCTCCAAGTAACCCCTGTGATACCTAGGTAAGGAAACTAAGGTCACCCTAATATAACCAATTTTCAAATGGACAGTTGCAGGAGGGATATACGGTATGGGAATGGTAACAAATATTGAAGGTCAAAATCACCAACTGGTACCTCAAAATCCCCTAGATATGAATAATATCCTTGAAATATCTCTGATGCTCACAGAAATTTTCCAAGGGATATCCCAACCACAATCGTGTATGTTGCCTCATGCTTAACTCTTGTGTAAGAGGAGCCTCCTGAGAACACTAATTATACCAAGGATTTCACTCTCTCAACTAGATAGACACCTACTTGTTTTGTTTAGTAGTCTTGGAGAATTAACTCACAATGAACTATTCCAAGGCTCTAAATCCTAATCTTGTTCATGTACCCTATCAAAGAAAAATGTGTAATTAATTTTAAATTAAGCGTTTATTTTAGTGTTTGTGATTACTCAAAGGGAAATGACCATGCAACCCATGATGTTATGACTCAGCAGTGATGTGCACACCTAAGAAGCAATGCCAAGTGCAATTTTGTCTAAATGAGAAAATGGGGCATGCCACTACATGAAATCCTATATTAAATCCTAACTATAACTTTAGTAATCAAGCTTAATGCAAGTACCATGTAAGTGAAAAATGAAAAAATGCATAAACATGCCAAAAATAAAATATTTTTCTATTTTCAAAATAAATGAGATGTAAAAGAAACAAAAGACTCTACAACACTCAGACCCTGCAGCTACTCACAGACAGCAGCTAAACAAGGCACTAAGATAAAAGAAATATAATGCACTAATACAAAAACAAAAAGGAAAAAGATGACAACAACAACATCTAATTAAAAAGCAAATAAAAAGGGTCTCTGGTTAGAAATAGAGGCAGTTTACAGACACCAACAGTATCCTGAAAGACTCGGCAACATTCAAAATTTACCCAAAAACTCTCAATCATCCAAATCAAACTCAAAATAGAGGCATACGCGACTGTTCACAGAAAACTTGCATGTATACATGGAAATTCAGAAGAAACTTGCATGTATACACAACTATGAAGAAAAAAATCGCGTACATGAAGAAAGAAGGGGGGAAATGGTAAGCCAAGATCAAAGTTACTCCAATAGGACACTAATGGGAAAACCTTCTTCTAGACTTGACATAGAAAGTTAGAGAACATAGAGCTATTCAAGCACATTGTGCACCCAACCCCCAAAGAAAAAAGAAGTAACCTCCCCAGTGGATTCGCCAATTTTGTTACGGCGAGAAACTTCCTATGGCTTGGGGTGTACCAAAACATATTGAATGACACCAGAAAGCAATCCATTCCAATATGCAAGAGAAATAAAGACATCTAACACTAAGGGATATGAAGCATACCTTATTCCAGATGGTCGATGTAGATCCCCATTGATATTTTCTAACACGCTTGTATTCACAATTCGCTCTCAACAACAGCAAACAAGACAAGCATGCTATATATCAAAGTGTTATTTGTTGGGGCGTGCTAGTCAGGTAACTTCGCAGCTGTTGGTAAGCGGAGTTAGGGGTCAAAATAGTCTTAGGGGTGGCAGGGTAAGTCAAAACCCCTTTGTTTTGTAATAAACCCATGGTTTAAATCCAGGGTTTAGGGTTTTTTTGTGGAGCCCATGGTTTGAAGCCATGATTTTGTATCAGTGCGATGTATAAATAGGCATTTTTGTAATAAGAAAAAGGTTAGGTTTTTTTGATGTAAAGAAAGGTTAAGACGAAGCTAAGGCTGATATTGTAAGGAAAGGTTAAGTCCCAGCTGTGTGCGTGGATGACCTCTGCAGCTGTGTGCGCAGAGGGATTTTGTAAGGAATATTGAGGAAAGACCTACAGCTGAGTGCGCAGGGGCCTGCTGCTGTGTGCGCGGATTTTAAGGATTGAAGGGATCTGCAGCTGAGTGCGCAGATCAAACTGTGGATTTTGTAGCAAGTTGAATAGACCGCAGTTTGTGGACGTAACCCCTACACTAGGGGTGAACCACGTTATATTCGGTGTTGTGGTTTCTTGTGTTGTTGTGTTTCTGTTGTCTTTTATGCATTAATAACTGTATACATTTGATAAGTTAAGATCGCTGTTAATATTTAGCTTCGCTGTGAATTCCCTGTAGTGGGTTGAGCAAGTAACGACTGTTTATTTATCTGCGAAGTTGTATGTGAATGAATGGTAAAGCTTTTATAGTATTGATTAATAATATTGTTAAATGCTAAGGTACAGTAATCCCCCTCTTGGCTTGCAGAAACCTGATTCTGCGGCACCCCATAGCTATTTCGGGTGAGACTGCAACCTGCACGCAGGTTGTTGCTGAAAGGGCCAACACTGTGGGTCTTTTTGTTGGTGCGACACTAAAGGTTTAAACCCGGGTCTGCCCTATTGCCCAACAAATTGGTTCCGTTGCCGATTGAACTCAGTACCTGCTCAAGAGGGGTTTACATTGTACCTCAGAGGCTATGTTCTGGAGGCCCTCTGTGAAGGAAATAGGTGATTGGTTTGCTGAGACTTGTCTGAAATTCACGCAGCGAGAGAATACGAATTCGCGTCGAAGCGCAAGTGACTTTCTACAAAGGTATGTTTTTTGTGATGCTTGTGAAATTTTCTTTGGTAGTTTCCACATAGAGTTGCACCAGTGGTTGTCTAGGTTAACAGAGAGGAGGACGAACTTTCAAGCTCGACCGATTCTTGTGTGGACCCCCGCAAGGGTCAATCTTGTGCAACATGTAAACAACGAGGTATCCCGCACTGTCGATTTCTGGATGACGCGAACGTTGGAAGCCTTCATGACGGAGTTTTCCATCGACACAAGCACTTCTTTCAGCGAAGCTGAACGACAGTTTTTCAAAGGCCCCCATGGTAAGTTTTTAAATTCTTTAAGCTTGAACATTAAAATACTATTGGTCGAAAAGGGTATATTATTATTTGAATCAGACTGTTAGTCGTACTAACATATGTTTGCAAGTGAGAATATTTTTGACGTCCAAAGTGGGTTGCCGCGAAGTGAGTGAAGGTACAAAAGAGATTTTGAATCCTACTCCTCAGGTCAGACCATCACACTTCCCCCTGTAAACCCTCCACAACCAGACCTTGAAGAAAACCCTTCAGTAGGAAACCCTCCTGCCACCCCCCAGCGTCGCTGTGTTACCCCTAAAGTTCAGCCGCAGTGTGACAGGAAACCAAGTCCAAGTATTCCGACCACAGGTCAATCGGCCCCTATAAATCCCCCCCCATCAACGTCCTGTCCTCCTCCCAACCCTTCCAGAACCACCATGGCCCACCTAGTTGATGATATTAAGCTACCCATCTTCAACGGAACGGGATTAGAAGATCTAGAACAGTTCTGGTTTTTATGTGAGGCTATCTGGAACACGAAGAGCATTACCAACCTGGATGTGAGAACTGCGCAGCTCATTACTTCCTTTCGCGACCGCACTTTGACCTGGTTCATGAAATTCTCCAGTAATCAGCACCCCACTTTGGCTGAAATCAAGGCCGCCATCATTAAGGAATTTAAGAAACCAAAATCAGAATCACAGAGCATCACTGAACTCAAAGAGATTCAATAGCGGTGCGGCGAATAAGTGTGGGACTTTGATCAAAGATTCAAAGTTCTGCTGGACCAAGTCAGTTTTACCATTAGTCCTGCGTAGCACAAGGAATGGTTTATTGCCACATTATTGCCGCATATCAGAACCCCGCTCATGCAACAGAAGGTTGCTGACTAGCAGGAAGCTCTGGAAATTTCAATGAAGCTAGAGACCGCCCCTGTCGGAGACGATTCTGGTATTGCCCAAATCCAAGCGCAGCTAGCAGCAATGGCCCTAGAGCTTCATGACATGAAGAAAGCTAAAACCAGTCGAGAGGAGGTCTGGTGTACACAATGTCGGTCCGAGGGTCACCATAGGGACTAGTGCCCTATGGTTAGAACTTACCTAAATACGGGCATGCCCAACCAATTCAATGCCGGTGTTCTATATTGTGAGATTTGCCGAACCATTGGCCAGCATCACTCTAAGCACTGCCATCTTCTTCAGAGATATGTTCAAGTTCCCAAAAACCCCTACTACCAGTTCTGTAAGTCCGTAGGGCATAATGAAGAAGAGTGTCGTAGCTACGACCTTATGCGAGAGCGCACTTCTAATGCCTACCGAGTCCACAATGAAGCTCAGAATAATAATGGCTATGGCTACCGTGGCGGTGCCCCCGGAAGATGTTCTTTCGGCAGTCGCGGTCGTGGTGGGATGACCGGAAGAGGTAGAGGCCAGGTCGTGTGTTATAATTGTAACCAAGTTGGTCACTTGGCTCGCAACTGTCGGAACCCCACTACGACCTGTCGGTATTGTCGCACAGTGGACCACGTGATTAAACAGTGCCCCCAGCTCCTTGCCAAGATCCAGGAAAACAACCATGGCCCCACTCCAAACATTCAGTTGATTTCCATTGAGCACAGACCTGCCCCAGCCCTCAATGTGGTCACCCGGAGTGGAGCTACGACGCATACTCAAAACTCGCCAAAGCAACCTGCCATAGTGTGCGTACGTAAGGCCTCTGAGAAAATTCCAACCCTTGATCCTGTGAAGGACCAAGTACCAGTCCAGCAGGCCCAGTGCGATATTGTGGACCCTCGCACCGTGGAAGCACCTGCACGGAAACCTCAACCGAATTCGCAGCTACACGAGCCCTCGACAGATAAAGTAAGTACACTATCCTCTTTCTTGCAGAGCTGTATGAAACTCTTGCGGAATCAGAACACTCTAAAAGAGCTGCAAAAATTTCTTGCTATCACAGACCCTCAGAGAGGAATTGATCAGGAGAAAAATGTTAGTCGTGTCCGGAGAATGGGAAGGGAAATGAGATTGAACGTTCAGATCGGAGAATATGATATGACCGACGTCATTTTGGATCTTGGATCAAATGTTAATGTTCTACCCAAGCAGACCTGGGGACAAATGGGAAAGCCTTCATTGGTTTGGTCACCTATACAACTGCGATTAGCTAACCAGCAAAGGATTGTACTGTTAGGGAGACTTCTTAGTGTTCCAATTGACATCGATGGGGTCAGTACTCTGGCAGATTTTGAAGTTATTGAGATCATTGATGACAGTAATCCTTATCCAGCTTTGTTGGGAATTGAGTGGGCCATGCACAATGCTACGGTCATCAACCTTAAGAGGAGACATATGACCTTCAAAGGAAATGGTCTGCACGTTATTATAGCCCTCGACCCATCCCAAGGAGAAAGATATACAGAACCACTTAGAGATGAAGGGGAGCAGGATACTCTGGATCATATATACAACATCACAGCCAAGGACACAGATTATGTCGAGCCTGATGATGAAGGTGTAATGGATTGGCAATGTGATAGCTCCTGCATGTCTAATTCCGACGATGGTTTGGAGAATTGGCAGAATCGACTGTACGAGTTACATGGCCATAGATGCGTGCATATCGCTCAGTCTCTTAGGTGCCTTCGTGCGCAGCCTAGAGAGTTGCCTGCGCATGTGGGGATGACAAAACTGGGAGAATTTATTGCACCTGTGCCAAAACGAGTACCTCAGTCACAAAACTCCCAAAGTCTGGAAATAGCACTAGAAGCTACAGCAGCATGGGGAACCTCCCAGAAATTCCTGCGCCCCAGATTCATAAATCAAGCTCCAGCGGTGCGAAGTAAGCTCAAGGGGCTGACTAGTCTTCAATGACATTTGAGGCAGAACTATGCAGGAAGGGAAGACCACACCAAGGGGCAGAGCCAAGATGCCATCCCCCCAAATCAAATAGTCCTGTCGCAGACATTACCTGGTCGGATCGAAGGGCACTATTGTGCCGAGGTTGCTTATTGCCCTGAAGCTTCAACCATGATTCTGCCGAGGCCCAAAAACATAGTGCGGCTCACAATTCGACCGTTGGGAAGCAGCCAATTTGGTGGCGGTAGTGTTTTAATTGCTTTAAATGACTGTACTAAGACCAGTACTGGCAATCGCGGACAAGATTTTTGTCAGACTTGGTTCCTTCAATGCACTGTCCTGCCCGATTTGATTGATGGCGTGTATAAAAAGATGCCCCGGTTAGGAAAAATTGCATCCTGCATTTCTTCAAGAATTCTGAGTGAACCCATGACCACTGAACGCGAGATTGACTAGTTGGTCAGAGAATTCGAGCAAGAGGGTCTGATCCCCTGTTCTAACTGGCCGCCTACCCTAGCTCACTGTGAAGACATTCCCCCAGCACCACCACAGCCGATGCAGACACGGTCTGCCAGGAAAAAGTCCAGCAGTGAAGTTCGCACCAAGCGCAACCAAGATCGGCAACAGCAAACAAGGAAAACACCAGCATCTCATCCTATGGAGCCCTCTGGTTCCGCACAGACCCCGGCTGGGGGAAGGGAGAATATTCCACCACCACGGCCACCATATCTACCACCTGTGTGCCCAGGTACCGCGCTACCCCGTCGGATGAAGCAGTTTACATTAACCACACCCTCGCTGCCACAAGGAGTGCAGTTGATAGGAAGTATGACAGGGAAGATTGATCGGCTTAAGTACAGTGACCATGACACCAATGACCATGGAAAGTTTCCACAGTTTGAACCAGAACAATACTTGCACCGCGTCAAGTACCCGGATCATAGGATCACAGTACTGGAAGTGCAACCATGGGCTGCAGGCCTGGACAACGCTGGCCTACTCAAGATACTTAACATTCCCCATTTTGGTCGTGGCATACATGTGACAGTAGTGGCCAAGTAGTTACTAGCGTTGGTACATGATGGCTATTTATGGATAGGGGACCAGCAAATTCCTATTGATGCCGCCCTCATCCATAGGATCACAGGTTTACCCATGGCAGGACCTGATCCGGGAACTGAATTTCCGTCCAAACATGATGATATAAAGCTCGCGCAAACCATGAAAGAGCGGTTTGGCCTGACAAAAGGAAAACGGGGGTATCACACTTCCGCCATTCAGGAACAGCCCATTCGCTTTGCAGCTGAACTCTTAGCCTGCAAACTCATACGGAAATGCAGGCCAACTGAAGTACCTGCTCCGGTTATCCGGATTGCTATGAACTGCGCAGAAGGGTATACTTATAATTGGGCTGAATATCTTGCGAAGGAGTTTCTGGAGGATGCCCGTGATGCGCAAGAAAAAGGTAGACCTTTTCATTATTCCTCGCTTTTAATCCTTATTGCATTAGTTGGGTGGAAAGAACCCACTGAAGCCCAGTTTATAGAATTAAACCCCGGCACGCCAAGGGCAACGAGGTATGCCTCCCTATGGATATCCTCAGACAAGGAAGCGCAGCATATGACGAACACTGTGTTCGTCTTTTATTTTATGAGTATTCACTATGATATTATGTGAACGCCTCGACTTACCAATGAAGTGTTCTCTCAATACGAGGGCGTCGCGCACTTTAGTGTCGATATGCACCATGTTTTCATTCAAGCTCGTGCAGATCCACAACGGCAATGCTTCAAATTACCCTATGTAGTCACCAAACCAGATATCAGGTGGATAGTTCAGCTCTGGCCGGTCGAATGGCTGAAATATTTAGGAAAAAAACCCTCTATTCTGGTTCCCCCAGCTACCAATATTGGCGCAGGTACTAGTCAGGCGCAGCAGCAGAGCCCATTGGAAGATAGCGAAGACCTAAGTGATTCGCAGAAGGATGACGACGGCCAGGGTGGAGGCGGTGAATAGGATGAACAGGATGAACAGGATGAGGAATCGGTCAAGACTATATCAGATCCTAACCCACCAACGAAGCACCAGTCACCATAAGTAGCCGAGGTAACCAAGCCGCAGCCCCGCAAAAAGGCAAAGGCGTCGAAGGACAAAGATAATGAGGAAGAAGTCACTGTCATGTTGGATGCACTGGAACAAGATTTAGAACAGTCTACGACAGTGCTTACTAAAAAATGGTCAGATTTTGCGGAACTGCATCTGGTTGGGCTCTCAGGTATCGCAAACAGGGTATCGAAACTGAAGGAGCTAGCAGCAAAATCAGCGCACAGTACTGCGACAAGTAGCACCACAGCACCCGTACAGTAGGATATCAGACAATGGCCACCCAGAGATCACCCGGGATAGGTATCAAGCGCAACTCTGATACAGCCTGACACGGATCCCCGACCCCAGACGGATACAACCGCGGGACTTGATTATACGAAGATGTCTATGTCAGAGTTGCACCTCTGCCAGCTGGCAATTACAAAGGAGATCCATACCCGAACCCAATTGTCCCAAACCCAATTGGAAGATGCCATCAAACAAAACAAAACCTTTGCAGCACGTCTAGAAGAACTCGCACAACAGAAGAAAGAGGCCGAACATACAACAACTACGTTGATGCAAGCATTGGACGAGGCATGTCAGAGTCTTTCTGACTCCAACATACAGGGCGCAAAGGCACCAGAGTAGAGAATTGCTAAGATGAGAGACTATGCCCAGCAGTCTCGCAGCGAGTTTGAAAGGATGAAGATAGAACATCAGCACCAGATTGCAGAACTTCAACTGCGCATTCCTCCTGAGACTCCACCAGAGGTCAGGGAACAGCGCCAGCAAGACATCAAGGCTTCAGCAGTGAAAATAGCAGATAATGTGGCCAGCGTTGCCAAACTAATGGAAGACAGCATAGAAGCATGGGCGAACCTACAGGACCATCCAGATGTAGGTAAGGTCCAGGAAATCATCAAGTTGCGCCAGGATGAATTAGATGCAGTCAGAATAGAAATCAAGACGCTTCCACCTATGCAGAAGATGGCTAAAGTGAAGCGCAGCAAGGAACTTCAGCAGGAAATCGAGTCCTGCAGGACGAAGGTAACGCTGCTATAAAATGCGTTACAACCCCTGGTTGATGAAGCGTTAGAATTGAGCAATACGGCGGAAAGCCAGCTCAAACTTTTGAAGACCTATGACAATTTTGCACAGGAAAAGGCCGATACAGACTCATCTTCAGTATTATAGGAATTGGTGGAAAAGGAGAAAGCCGCTGATGCTATACTACACAACCTCACCAGTCGCTTCCAAATCCTAGCGCAGAAGATTCTCCCACCAGAATCCTCGCAGAGTGTCCCGGGACGGGCCACTAGTGAGTCTTAGGGGCCTGTTGGGGCGCACTAGTCAGGTAACTTCGTAGTTGTTGGTAAGCGAAGTTAGGGGTCAAAATAGTCTTAGGGGTGGAAGGGTAAGTCAAAACCCCTTTGTTTTGTAATAAACCCATGGTTTAAATCCAGGGTTTAGGGTTTTTTTGTGGAGCCCATGGTTTGATGCCATGATTTTGCATCAGCGCGATGTATAAATAGGCATTTTTGTAATAAGAAAAGGTTAGGTTTTTTTGATGTAAAGAAAGGTTAAGACGAAGCTAAGGCTGATATTGTAAGGAAAGGTTAAGTCCCAGCTGTGTGCGTGGACGACCTCTGTAGCTGTGTGCGCAGAGGGATTTTGTAAGGAAGATTGTGGAAAGACCTGCAACTGAGTGCGCAGGGGCCTGCTGCTGTGTGCGCGGCTTTTAAGGATTGAAGGGATCTGCAGCTGAGTGCGCAGATCAAACTATGGATTTTGTAGCAAGTTGAATAGACTGCACTTTGTGGACGTAACCCCTACACTGGGGGTGAACCACGTTATATCTGGTGTTGTGGTTTCTTATGTTGTTGTGTTTCTGTTGTCTTTTATGCATTAATAACTATATACATCTGATAAGTTAAGATCGCTGTTAATATTTAGCTTTGTTGTGAATTCCCTGTAGTGGGTTGAGCAAGTAACGACTGTTTCTTTATCTGCGAAGTTGTATGTGAATGAATGGTAAAGCTTTTATAGTATTGATTAATAATATTGTTAAAGGCTAAGGTACAGTAATCCCCCTCTCGACTTGCAGAAACCTGATTCTGCGGCACCCCATAGCTGTTTCGGGTGAGACTGCAACCTACGCGTAGGTTGTTGCCGAAAGGGCCAACACTGTGGGTCTTTTTGTTGGTGTGACACTAAAGGTTTAAACCTGGGTCTGCCCTATTGCCCAACATTATTCCTACTCTATCATATATAAACAATCATGTATAAGCAAATAAATACATCCATGGATACAATATTCATATATATGCACATGTATTCAATAGGAAATGGATATTTCTATTAATAAAACAAAGAAACAATACTGACAAACTATGTTGGCACATCCTCAAATCAGAGAAATCGATTCCTCCACTTGGGCCTCCACCTCTTCAATCCTCCATCGCAATGGAAAGCTTATAAAGTAAAGTAAATATTGGGAAGAGAAGCACTATGTGCTCGAAAGGGACAAAGGGATGCAAACTCAAGCACAAATAAGTGAGGAAATAATGAACTATAGTTTCCTTGCTCTAAAGATTATCCTCATGTTGATGTTTTTGTAACTTCGGAATGTATTCATCTATGTATCTTATGTCTTGTAATCCGATGTTTATTCCGGGATGTTTCTATAATGTAATTGAGTCATGATGTCATGCCCCAATGTTGCAATCAGGAAGATCTATAATGTAAACAAGTCATGTCAAGTCATTGTGGGTAACCCTCCTATTGTCTAAGGGTTAAAGTCCCCACAGTTCCGGGGCACTAAGGTTATTAGACTCACTTGGTGAAGTCAGCCCTAGTAGGGTTTTAGTCATTCCAAGAAGTGGTATACATAGAGAGGTGATCTCTCTATTTAACACACATCTCATACACACTCAAGTGTAGCTCATAGTTGAGTGAGGAGAAGACACTGGGGCTAGATAAGAAGAAGGTTACTGTTGTCGGGAGATCACTTACTATTTCAAGATTTTCTACTTTGGTGCTGATTCTATCTCTGAGGAAGTTGCAGGGTTTTCTCTATTTATGGTTTCCCTGAGGAAAAACACTGTGTTCATTATCTCTTGTGTTTTATTTTTGTGCTTGTTATTCTCTCAGTTAAAGATCCTAATAATGCTAGCTTAATGTTGGAAAACTAACATGGTATCAGAGCTAACCTAAGAAGAAGACACTATGTAGTTGTGCGAACTAGATCTTCCTAGTTTGTGGACCTTCCTCCACATATTTTCAGCAAAAGTAAGGTGGAATAAATCTCCTCCTTAGGGCACATATTTCTGTCGAAGTGGAATCCAATTCTAAGGTTTTTCGGTTTTGTACCTGACATTGCTACCAGAAATTAGGGCTTTTCACTGAAGAGGAATTTTTTAGTGAGCCCAGGCCTAGATTGATCTCCTCCCCAAAATCAAAGTTAGGGATCAATGTCAAAGCATTTGGTTGGACAAAACTCTAAAAAAGAAAAACCCTAATTTGCTCCTGAACCAGTACTGTAGGATTTCAGCTCTAAATCCAGATCCGACATCTTGACCTGGTAAGATCTAAATATTTTGTATTTCCATTTGAGTTTCTTAGTTAAGATGTCTCATCATACCAAGCTTGATGAAAATCTTGAGGGAGCTGATAACTTCTGAGCTTGGAAGTATAGGATCTCCCTGGTCTTAGAAGAGAATGAGTTGGACTCCTACATCAATGAGGAGATTCTAGTTCCATAGGGAGATGAGGCTAAGGCCTTGCATAAGAAGAAGTTGGTTATGGCAAAGAGGATCATTGCTAATTCTATCAAGGATCACCTTATCCCTCAGGTGTCCTCTCTGAAGACACCTAAAGATATGTTTGATTCCCTAACCAAATTGTTTGAAGGGAAGAACATAAACTGGAAGATGACTCTGAGGAATCAACTGAAGAATGTGAAGATCCAGAATGTAGAGACCATCCAGTCTTACTTCACAAGGGTTTCTCAGATCAAGGAACAATTAGAAGCAGTAGATGAAGAAGTGGAGAATGTAGAAATTGTGATGACCACCTTGAATGGTCTCCCTAGGACATGGGACTCTTTCATTCAAGGGATCTGTGCTAGAAAGAAGTTGGTCAAGTTCAGCAGACTATGGGAAGAATGTTCTCAAGAAGAAGCTCGGGTAGCAGCTCAAGAAGAGAAGATGGGAAGTGAAGATCAAGATCTCATAGTACAATCCAAGAAACCCAGATCTAGCCATCACAGAAGTAAGTACTCTCATCAAAGGAATAACTCTAGAAATCCTAGAGATATGTCTAAGTTCATTTGCTATACATGTGATGAAAAAGGACACTTTGCTATAGATTGTCCTAAGAACAAAAGTAGCTCTCACAAGAAGAAGGGAAACAAAAGAAGACATCATGCTCATCCTGCAGAGGATGATGAACCTTCATCAAAGAGAAACAAATATGAAAGTGAATATTCTTCAAGCGAGGATGAATATGTTTTGATTTCCACTGTCACAGGAAACATTACTCATGGAAGTGATGATTGGATTATAGATAGTGGGGCTTCAAAAAATATGAATGGATTCAAGGAATCCTTTGTGAAACTTTCAGAACATGAATCACCTAACAAGGTGAAGCTAGGAGATGACTACAAATATCCAATAAAAGGTAGTTGGGAATCTTCCTATAAGCTAGACTCTGGAAAGTCTATGACAATGAAGGAATTTTTGTTTTTTCCAGGACTCAAGAAGAACCTTCTCTCCATATCAGCATTATATGCAAAAGGAATGAGGGTTGCATTCATAGATGGTCAAGTCATCATGTGGCCAAAAGCAAAGACTATTGATGATGTAATAGTGATTGGTGAACAAGAAGGAGGTTTGTACAAATTGAAGGGCCATCCACAATATATTCAAATGTCCTATGTACATACACATTCCAAAAGAGAAGAGAACAAAATTAGATCCTTCAGGAAAGAAGGGTATATTTGTGGGATACTCTGAAAGCTCAAAGGCTTACAGAATATATTTCCCAGGATACAAGAAGATTGACATCAGCAGGAATGTGACATTTGATGAGGACACGGCTTACAACAAATCTAGAAAGAGACCTGCTGAAGAACCTGAAGAAGTAGAAGCACCCAAAATTCATGATACAACCATGAACGAAGAAACTCAATAAGAAGATCGAGAATTTGAAGAACCACAAAGACCTATAGATCCACCTCTGGAGAAGAATCCTCATAAGAGGAAACCTGCTTGGGTACATGAAATTATCCAAGGTGCGGAAAGATATGGGGCTCTAGAAGAGAATCACAGAGAAAGAAGGAGGACTAGATCCTACTCTGGATATGTAGCTTTACTATGTAATTTCATTGATAAAGAACCTTCCAGTCATGAAGAATCCACAGAACGAAAAGAATGGAAGGATGCTATGATCGAAGAGTACCAATCGATCATGAAGAATGATGTTTGGGATGTTGTCCCAAGACCATAAGGGAAGTCAGTTGTGAATTCCAAATGGATCTACGAGATCAAGCATGCTGCAGATGGTAGCATTGAAAAATATAAAGCAAGATTTGTGGCTCGGGGTTTCTCTTAGAAAGAAGGAATAGATTATGAAGAAACCTTTGCACCTGTAGGCAGATACACTTCCATCAGATAAGTACTAGCCCTGGCTGCAGTGATGAAATGGAAGATACACCAGATGGATGTCAAGACTGCTTTCTTGAATGATGTAGTAGAAGAGGAAGTGTATGTAGAACAACCACTTGGTTTTGAGACAAATGATAGGGAGTCTCATGTATGTAGATTGAAGAAAGACCTGTGCAGTTTGAAATAGGCACCCAAGACTTGGTACGACCAGATTGACAGTTTTCTATCCAGTTTGGGATTTACCAAGAGTAAAGCAGATTCCAACTTGTACTACAAGGTTGAAGATGGTAACCCAGTGATGCTCCTACTATATGTAGATGATCTATTTGTGATAGGTATGGATGGGTTGATTACTGATATGAAGAGAAAGCTTGCTACCGAGTTCGAGATGAAGGACTTGGGTATGATGCATTATTTCCTAGGCATGGAGGTGCGGCAGAGTGTAGATGGAGTCTTCCCTAGACAAGGGAAGTATGCAGTAGATATCCTGAAGAGGTTTGGGATAATGGACTGCAAAGCCATGGCCACACCTATGGCATTGAACCTGAAGCTATTGAGCGATTCTTCATTAGAGTCGATTGATGCTATGATGTATCATTAGATGATTGGGTCCTTGATGTATGAGAAGAACACAAGACCATACATTTTCTTTGCTATGAACACCTTGAGCTAGTTCTTGATAGATCGAAGAAATGTTCACTTGATTGCTGCAAAGCATATTCTGAGGTACTTGAGGGGTACAATTGATTATGGGCTCAAGTATTAGTTGAATCAGAAGATTAACCTAAAGGATTATGTTGATTCAGATTGGGCAGGAAGTGCCATCGATAGGAAGAGCACTTGAGGGTGTTGCTTCAGTATGGGATCAGGTGTGATCTCTTGTTTTAGCAGGAATCAATCCTGTGTGGCACTGAGTACAGCTGAAGTAGAGTATGTCACAGCTTGTTCAGCTAGTTGTGAGGTAGTATGGCTGAGGAAGCTACTGTCTGATATATTTGATCTCTAGTTGGATGCTACTTGTATACATTGTGACAACCAGAGTTGTGTGAAGTTGTCAGAGAATCCAGTGTTCCATGACAAGTCAAAGCATATCAAGATCAAGTATCGCTATATCAGGGATATGGTGTAGACGAGAGTAGTGAAGCTCCAGTATGTTGCAATGAATGATCAGATAGCTGATGTAGTGATGAAGCCATTGGATAGGGTGAAGTTTGAGTACTTCAAGGAGAAGCTTGGTGTTCTCCAGATCAAGGTTCCCTCCAAAGGGAAGTGATGAGTCCGTGAGCCATTCTGACATGGGCGAGGATTAAGTTCCTTCCATGGTCAGATGTAAGGGCTGAGCCACTTTGTCATGGTGAGAGGATTTGGTTCCTTACATGTCAAATATGAGAGCTGAGCCATTATTATGCGACTGTAGGATTGGTTCCTAAGTGATCAGATATGAGTGTTGTTGCCATTCTGGGAATGGAGGTGCTTGGTCAGTTACCAGGAAAATTCAGTCTAGGACTGAGAAGCCATTTTGATGTGAGAGAGGGATGTGCTCCCACTTGATCAAATGTAAGGGCTAAACCATTCTGTCATGGCTAAAGGATTAAGTTCCTCCCATATCAGATGTGAGTGTTGGCCATTCTGACGAGTAGGTCAGATGTAAGGGCAACTTCCATTCTGGGAATGGAGGCACCTGGTCAGTTACCAGGTATCTCATTCTAGGACTCGGGGCCATTCTGATGCGATGATAGGATCAGTTCCTTCATGACCAAATGTGAGTGCACACCCTTTCGATGCAATGTGTTTACACATGGTCGAATGTAAGTGTAGAGCCTTTCTGACAGGATGAAGTCGGATATAAGTGCTGAGCCATTTTGGCAGGATGTGTTTACACATGGTCAGATGTGAGTGTTGTTCCTTTCTGACAAGATAGGGTCAGATGCAAGTGCAGAGCATTTTCGATGTGCTGTGCTTGCACATGATCGGATATAAGTGCTAAGCCATTCTAGCACGACGTGTTTACACATGGTCAGATGTGAGTGTTGGGCCTTTTTGACAAGATGAGGTCAAATGTGAGTGCTGGGCATGCCGTTTTGACAAGATGAGGTCAGATGTAAGAGCTAGGCAGGCCATTCTGACTTAAGTGTTAGATATAAGTGCTAATGTAGACCTACATGAAGGGTAGGCCTATAGGATTGACCCTATAGAACTTCCTATGATGAGAAGAATCGAGATAGCACCATTATGAGATAGCATGTGATGATGATCCAGACTTGATGATGATCCAGATGTGATGATATAGACTTGATGATGATCCAGATGAAGTGATGATCCAGATCAAGTGACGATCCAGTTGTGATGATGATCTAGACTCAATGATGATCTAGATCAAGTGATGATCTAGATGTGATGATGATCCAGACTTGATGATGATCCGGATCGAGTGATGATCTAGATGTGATGATGATCCAGCAGTGATGAGCTAGTAGTCATGATGATGCAGATCCCATGATGAAGAAGGCTTGAAGAAGAAGATGACATGAAGACAAAGAAGACACAGAAGACGAAGAAGACTTGAAAATGAAGATAGCAAGATGATCCAGTTGATACAGAGAAGAAGACCATGCTAAAAATTGTGTCAAAAGAATACCTTCCTAGTTAAGAGGGAGTGTTTATGTATTTGTAACTTTGGAATGTATTCATATATGTATCTTATGTCTTGTAACTCGATGTTTATTCCGGGATGTTTCTATAATGTAATTGAGTCATGATGTCATGCCCCGATGTTCCAATCGGGAGGATCTATAATGTAAACAAGTCATGTCAAGTCAGTGTGGGTAACCCTCCTATTGTCTAAGGGTTAAAGTCCCTGCAGTTCTGGGGCACTAGGGTTATTAGAATCACTTGGTGAAGTTGGCCCTAGTAGGGTTTTAGTCATGCCAGGAAGCAGTATAAATAGAGAAGTGATCTCTCTATTTAACACACATCTCATACACACTCAAGTGTAGTGCATAGCTGAGTGAGGAGAAGACACTGGGGCTAGATAAGAAGAAGGTTACTGCTGTCGAGAGATCAATTACTGTTTTGGGATTTTATATTTTGGTGTTGATTCTATCTCTGAGGAAATCGCAGGGTTTTGTCCATTTATGGTTTCCCTGAGGAAAAACACTATGTTCATTGTCTCTTGTGTTTGATTGCTGTGCTTGTTATTCTCTCAGTTAAAGATCCTAATAATGCTAGCTTAATGTTAAAAAATTAACACCTCCTTCAATGTAGCCAAGAGGCTCAACATATAGCACTCCATATAGGCCATGGAGGGTCGTGACAAAGCATTATCAAGGCATATAGAAGGCCAAGAGTCAATTTATTCAGGACTCTATGAGGAAAAATACAAAAAACTTTTGTCTTCATGCACATTTCCCAATGTATGCAGGTTTTGGCTGAAAAGCTGCATGTACATGCGGGTATTACTTTAAAAGTCACGTACACACATAAATTGGTGTTTTTGGGGGGCTTTCTTGGGACATCAAAGTATAATTTGAGGAAAGGGGGTCTAAAGAGTCTGCAGAGGGACATGGAAGGCTATAAATATGTGATCTACCAAGTTTGGTAAAATCATCTATAACAGTTAGATATCATTACATCCAGGATATTGTACAAAAGGGATCTATAAATATCATGTATGTTCCTATAGAGGAACAAGTGGCAGATGTGTTCACTAAGCCTCTATCTTGTTTAAAATTTGAATACTTTCGATACAAGCTTGGTGTAGTCGAAAAGGATCTCCCTTGAAAGAGGGACTGAAGAAGATGGTAGAAAGATGTAGTGATGTGGTATATTATCATAGGGTAGGGTAAGCCTAGCTAGGCTTGTTTTCCCGAAAGTGTTAGTAGGTTAGATGAGGCATGTTAATCCTAGGTGGATTAGTATTCTTGGTTTGGCATGTTTATCCCGAAAGGGTTGGTAATTTAGAAAAGGCTCGTTGGTCCCTAGGGAGATCCATATTTATGACAAGGCTTGTTGACTTGAAAGGGTTAGTAAGTTAGATAAAATTCCCAGATGGGTCTACCAGAGAACCCACCTAGGTACTGCTCCAAGATGGTTAGTGGGAAAGAGGTAGTATTAGTATTCCTATATTAATGTAGCAGGTTATGTATCTTCATACCAATATTGTTGTGATGTTGATGAGACAGTTCAATACTCTATACTGATGATGATGATGTTTTTTCAACATTTTTATGTTGATGATGGTGGTGGTGTTCCAACATATCTATGTTGATGATGCATGTGATGATCTTGTTTTAGCACTAATATGCTAGTGATGTTGTTGTTGTATTTACATACTAATGTTGCAAATGATGATTTCAGTATTTACATATTGATGTTGTAGATGATTATTCAGTATTTACACAGTGATGTTGGATATGATGATTCAGTATTTACATACTGATGTTGCATATTATGATCTAGTATTTACATACTGATGTTGTAGATGATGATCCAGTAGTTACACATTGATGTTGGAGATGATGATGATGATAAAGAATAAGATTCACTATCCACATATTGATACAGTTCCAGACTAATGATGAATATGCATGACGGTGTTCCAAATATTCCTTTGACATATAGAGACTCACCAGCTAGATGTACAGTTTTGGTAGTGGTTTCTAATTTGATTGAATACCTTCCTAGTTAAGAGGGAGTGTTAAAGTATTGTAACTTCAGAAGATACTCAAGTCGTATTGATTGTATTCCTCCTTCAGGAGATGTATTTGATGTTATTGGTCATGTAAGAGTCATTAAGAGAATCAATGTAAACCTTCAAATGTAAGCCAGGTCAATAGTACCCATGTGTCATTATAATAAATATTATTGTTGGTGTCTTACTAGACAAGTCGGCCTTGTCAGTTAGACAAGTTGGTCATGATAGGTTTTAGTTTAAGTTAAGAGTCAAATATAAATAGGGAGGATCCCCACTTCATTTGTACACATTTCAATCAAGGAATTTTGCAAGAGAGAGAAGAAGAATTGTGCTAGAAAGAAGAGAGAGGCAGTTGTCTTGGGTTTTACACTATTCTGGTTGAGTTCTATCTAAGGAATTTTTGCGGGGTTTTCTCCCTTGTGGTTTCCCCGAGGAAAATATTTTTGTTACTATTCTTGTTGTTATTTCAGTGACCCTACTATTATAAATTGTTTTATAATATCATCTAAGCATTTAAGAAAAATTATGAAATAAAATTTTTTTTGGACTGAATTTTAGATTTGTTTCTTTGATTAAAACCCCTTTCTCTCTTTTATGTAGATTGTATTCATCAAAATTTGAAAATTTGCATTTCATTTTAGTGTGTATGTGTTGAGTTTGCCTTGATTTCTCTTATCTTGGGATTATTGTTTGTTTCCTTAGATATCTGTATTAGAGGAAAATTTATCTTTCATTTCCATAATAGTTGAAACACAAAAATTTTCTTTGATATTCTTTATTATATTTAAAAATACTTGAAAATAAAATAAAAACTTGTTTTTGTTTTGGTTTGCTTCAATTTTTTCTTTTGTTAAATATTAGATTTATATAAAAATAGAATTAAAAAAATCAAGTTTCATAATATATAAAGAATCTTTGCTTTAGTCTTTGATTGGAAACGTTAATTTGACCTTTTTCTTCCTACCTTCATAGATCTTTTTTTCATTTTTGATGGAAAGATAGGAAACAAAATTCTTGTTTCAAGTTTGGGTGTATGTTATTCAATTTCTGCATTTGGGAAAAGAACCTCTTACTCTCTCATAAGTAGGGCATCCATTCAAAGAAAAAGAGAAATATTTGCATATCATCTTTGCATGGTTTTTGAGTTAGGTATATACATCTCATTGTCCACATAACCATAACAAGATAAAATCAAGCATTAGCTAGGGTAAAATTTTTAGCAAGACTATGAGTTAGGCTAGAGATGTGTTCCGACGTCTTTAAGTGTAGGAGCTATCATTTTTTCCTGCACTGCATCCCAAGGATTGTGTGGTTCTTCCATGTACTCGTTGGTATATCAAAAGGGATTTCACATACTTTTATGGTATATAGAAATATTCTCTCATATACTGAACTATATATAGGAAGGTCCCTTTCAAACGGTTGTGAATTATACAACACTACTATAGATTTTAGCTCCCATGTACCTTGTGTATATCGGAAGACACTATTAGGATCCTAACACTATAATATCCCATTAATGGAACTGTTCATATTCATGCATATAGATATACATTTGTTCTCAAAATTTTGTGCATTGTTCTGCTTATTGGTGTGATTGTTCTAAATCTGAAAATCTGCATAATTTGTCCATATGTGCACAATTACTAATTCACCCCCCTCTCAGTAATAACTTAATACCAACAAGGTACCGACCTGAGAGGGCCTCAATCCTATTGCGCAACAACCTACATTTTTTTATCAAGCACCACCGTGATAGGATACCACAGTCTCTTGTCCTTCCTTATCTTAACACTCTTGTTCTTTAGCACCAATTGAAAGGAATCTCCAACTCCCTTTCCTTTCCCCTTCCTACCACCCTGAAAAATAGGTAGATACCAAACTGTGACTTCCATGAACTATTACTTTCACGATTTGTGAACATTAACTTCCACAATATAAAATTACCATTATCTATGATATGTGACTACCTCGATCTGAGATATACACACATATTTCTCTACTTCAGTTGTATATCTTAAGACTTTTCGATTCTATTCACACCTCATATTCTCACATTGTATGTTTCTCTAATTTACTTTTTTACACATTCATCTCCTTTCTATTTCATTATTATCAATAACCCATTGATACACCAATAATTCAAGTATTTCCAATTCAAAATATTATATCTTATTCATCTTCAAGCTTACTTCACCCTTTCCATATCTTACCTTTTTATACTATCCTTGCTCAATTTGTGTGTCCACAAGTTGGGGTTCTTTTGAGTCAGTGATAGCCATCTTTCCTTACTTTCTAGTCAAGCTACATATTCCTTCATCCTCGTACATATTTTAATAATTCATCCTTGTGGGTTTTTGCAGAATTGAGTCTAATGAATTGGTGGTATTTTCACATATGTGTTCCATGTCTTGGTGGTATTTTCACACTTTAGAAACTTGCACACTTATTCTCTATGTACTTCTTCAAACTAGATTCATGTACATAAATATCCATTGCTTCATGGGTCTTGTACACTATTAATACTTGCATATGTTTTTCTATGTATTTCTTCAAACTAGCTTCATAGACTTCTTACTTGACATCATCAATTGCAATGCCAAAGTTCAACAATCATTCAATATCATGTTTGACATCAACATGTTTATTGCTTCCTTTATTGAGATCATCATGCTTATTGCTTGACATTAATGGCAACACCAAATTTCAACAAATATGCAACATAATATTTTAAAGATAGGTTTCACATAGTATATTAATCATAGGTTTTTATTTTTTTTAATAAGAGTAGTAAATATTTTATATTAAAAATAGTTGTGGATAATTTAAATCAGCTTTATGGTACAATCACAAAACATCTAATTTTGGCAAGAAAAGTAATACCCTCTTTGTGCATATATAGGAGTAAATTAACCAATTCTTCCTTTTACAGTTTTCCATCCTTTTGGAGTTATGCCAATAAGAGTAAATATGGATAATTTGTTTGTATAAGAAAACTTGAGAAACAAAACAAGGCTAGGAAGGATTTCTAGATATACTCGTTGTAATTATTGGTTGCTTGGCTAGACTAGACTTATTTTTCTTAACATTTGTTATCCATTCTTCTAAATTACATATATTTGGGATTCTGGATGTTCTAGGTTTAAATTTGGCTCATCTCCTTTTTCTTAATCATCCCATCTTCTAGACATTTTTGGAAAAAAATCGGGAATCATCTTTTCCCTGATAAGGGTAAGCATTTTTTTGCAAAAATAAATTTGTTCTCTTGCTCATGGGTTTATGAAGCTTGGTATTGTTGCTTAGAGACTGGGACTTGTAACACTTCTTATTAGTGTTGATTAGGTCCTTTATTTGGATGGGCCTTACTAGTTTCTTCTTGGGTTTGATCTGAGCATTCTTTAGAAGATTTAAGAACTCGGATTTCTTCTAAGTAGATAAATTGATTTGATGTTTTTCTCCCCTCCCATCACATGGATTTGTGTTGAAGTTTTTTGTAACCCTTTCACTTAGGAAAATTTGTGCAAGAGGATGTTGTATTCCCTATTTAAAAGTATTATTTTCACCTGAACATGGCTTGTTCATAGTCAAGTTGTTTAGTCCATGAAAAAATTGAACAAACACGATTTATTTCAACCAGAAATCCTATGTTGAATTACATTTCCACACTAATCCTTATAAAGGTTAAACATCATTAATTCAATGTGTCAAGTATGCATACGTGAAACTTACCAAGAACATCCTCAATATCTTGAAGGTATGGACTACCCCAAAACTGCAAGGGCATATTTGGGATCCTTACCCATACTAGAGAAAAGGCGAGGGAATCAAGCAAAGGATCAAACGAGGGAGTTCATGGATTCATCCATAAACTAGAATTCACCCAAAACCAAGGCCTAGAGTTAAGAATCAAGCACATGTCTTCTTCAAGATCAAACTCAATACTAAAAAATACTTTTCCACATGATTTTATGAAGGCCACCATCTTCATCAAGTGAATCCAAACCCTAATAGCCAATTTTTTCAAATAAACAAGCTAAGGCCACAATCCATTAAACTAACACAACATCCCATGAGAACAAAAAAATTGTGCTTTCTCTACAGCATCTGGATCCACCGAGACAGACAAATAATGGGCCTCTTGAACCTGCAAACAATTAAGAGAGGGACCACTACCACCATTATGAACTACATCCCATAAAGAAGCATTGAGATTAGTAGTGAAAGCAGAAAAACCATATGTAATGTCCCCATCCCTCGATTCGACTCAGAGTAGGGGACATTAACTAAATCAGGGCCTATAAATTTCACCGATAACCATAATTATTAATTAATACCAGTAAAAACATGTATGTATATGCATAATAAAAATACATAGTGGAAATAATTTAATCTACACACACATTACATGCAATTTACAAGTATAATTATCATAAGAACATAAATAAAACTCCTTGCACATCAAATACAAAAGAGTACTTTTCTTTAAACAAATAATATCCAAGCAACCTCCTATGCAAGATCAATTTTCCACTCAAACATAGGCATTGTGTCCAGCATATACTCTTTCTATTGAGATGCCACACCCAAGTTAGGATAGGAGGATACCGGGGTGGAGGAAACACCTACATGATTCTCTCACTATGCCCACAACCCATTCTACTCTCTATGCTTAGCCAAAAATTTTACAGATATCTATAGAGATCTCACTTATCCATCACAACCAAGCCACTCCTTCCAAATTCGTCACACAACACAAAAAAGGCGTTCCCCTTCATTGATCGATCGTTCCCTTAAGGAACCCAACTCCGGTTGTTCTTATGGGTGTGTGCAGTAAGATCACAATCTATTGTATCTTGTTAGAGAACCTCATGTAGTATTAATTATGGATTCTCGTGCATACCAAAGTAGAAAAACTCCAATGGGTAAGGTTTCCTAGCTTTAACAACCTCTATTCTCACGTAAAACCATCTATATTTCCTTCCAAAATTCAGCTCTATCTTCCTTCCAAAATTCAGCTCTATCTCTAAATTCAAAATTTTGGGTTATACATAGTCTTGTAATGGTCAACAATAGAAATACTCTATGTAGTATAGAAAATGCATGAAAGAATGATCCAAATGTCGTTTACTCCAAGGGATAAGATATGATGGTGAAAATGTGACTAACATAGTTTTTAACCATAGAAGAGAAGGATATATGATAGCTAACATAATTGTCACAACCACCCATGCTTCAATAACTACATGAACTAACTTTTCCCACCAACCCCACACATGCATTCAAAAAATTGAGTTTAATAGTCAAGAGAATGTAATTGGATCATTTAAAGCACATGGAGGATTTTGGATGATTTTTAAGGTTGAAACTTAGCAACATTGGATTTAGTTTCCCCATAGGACACCTTTTCTCTTCCCCTTTGGTGGAATCATAGCTCTTCATGTGCTCTTTTAAAAGCCATCTTAGACCATTTTTTGGGAATCCATGGATCTATCAATGAATTTATCATCCCAGAACTTGTTGCAAGAAAGGAAATGTTAAGATAAACAATAATACTTTGGTTAAATAACCAAGTTCAGTTAAAGGGGAGATATGATGACAGGGTGAGTTGTCAAAAAAGAAGAGAGGCAGAAAATCCTATATCAAAATAGGTGCAGCAATGACATAACATGTTATCCTTTTTCATTATTGTCAAAGGAGGAGAATGTTTAAAGGTTTCCATCAATTCCAAAGGGGGATATTGTTGAATATATTGTTGTCATTGATGGAGAAGTAGTTCATGAATGACAAAGTAATAAAAAAAGTCAAGATGATGGATTAAATTCACTAATGGCATGGAAGAGATGATGACATGGCATATATGATGATGCAGCGTGAATGACTGATTTGAAGACTTCCAAGATGGTATGTGCAAATGGTTAATGAAACAAAAACAGAAGTAGAGTGAAAGATGAGATGCGGGTCTCTATGGTGGAGATTAAAATTTCTGTAAGGACATAAGAGGATGTTGGATAATAAAAATAGATGAAACAACAGCATGGGAAGATCAAGAGACATTGTTGCAAATTTAATTGAGTATTTGAAGTAGGAAAGAACAGAGGGCAGAAATGATAAAAGAATAAATGTGTGTTTCTGATGATTATATAAAGCAGTATTAATATCAAAGGAAAAGTTCAGAAAGGTGTGCACGTTAAAATTGAAGAACAAAGAAACTATATCTGCAATAAGTGTTTATAAAACCTTTATAATCAGTAGCATGAAATTCTCTATGTGTATCATCATAACTGTTAGAAACGGTCATAGTGGATTCTGCAAAGAAATCGGGAAGATCCACAAATTTATGGTGAGATTCACATTGATCTGTAGAAGATCTAAGGGCGAGTTGAGATCTGACGATCAGGAAACATCGTGCATTAGATCCGACAGATGAGGATCATTTCTGATCCACAAAGACATTGTGTAGATACGCATTAGTTCTAAAATGAATGGTAAGGAAGCATCCTGCACTAGATCCGATGAATGAGGATCAATTATGGTATGATACGCAAAGACATTATGCATATCCACAATAGTTCTAAAATGAATGATTAGGAAGCATCCCGCACTAGATCCAACTGAAGAGGATGAGTTATGGTAAGATACAAAAAGACATTATGCAAATCTACATTAGTTCTAGAATGAATGGTAAGGAAGCATCCCGCACTAGATCCGATAGATGAGCATCATTTCCACAAAAGATAGGTGGAAGGATGAATTTCCACAACAATTAGAGATCGAAAAGTCTATAGATAATCCGCACAAGATTCGACACTTGATTGTAATCCACACTTGAAACCAAATCGACAATCAATATTGTATCCATGAGGATTGATGATTCAAAAATACCAAAGGGTGGAAATCATAAGAATACAAATTCCAATTTCGAAAAATGCAAGTGTCGAGTTCTGATTCCCGAACTGAAAGCCCAAAGTTGGGAACGTAGAAAATTTCATTTCAAAACATTGAAGATCTGATTCCAAAATAGAAGTCAAAATCCAAGAAACAGAACTTCAAGGGAAGAATAAAAGAAAGTTAAGACTTCTGATTCTGAAATCCATAAATCGGAAAGGTGAAGTTCATAAATCAAAAAAGTTGGAATTCGTAGAGACTGAAAGTCAGAGAGTCGACTTCTGAAATCCGAAATACGGAAATCGGAAAGGTGAAATCCAAAAATTGGAAAGGTGCAGTTTAGAAATCAGAAAAGGTAGAATTTGTAGAGACTGAAAGTTGAAGAGCCAACTTTCAAAATCTGAAATCCAGAAATCGAAAAGGTGAAGTGCAAAAATTGGGAAATCATTGAGAGTGCATAAAACTTGTTTCAAAAGTTGTTGTTCTTATTTCTGCCACCCGACAATCAATGTTCAGGAAAACACCCAAAGAAGATCAACAGTGGGGAATCACCAAGGCAAAAATTTGGTGCGGAAATGCGATTTTGAGGGGGGAATCTGTGTGTTAGATCGACGGACCAGAGAGACTCAAAATTAGATCAACTAATTGGATTGATTCTAGAGAAGGAGATTGCGAAAGCACCAGAAAACATTAAGCCGAGTTGCAGAAATGAATTCTAAGGTGCATCCATAAATGGTAAAGAAGAATTTCCACAGGAAACTTGCAGATGGAAGGTGAAGAACCTATTTTGTGAGAGAAACATGTCCAGATGATCCTGCGATGAAGATAGCCCACAGAGATCATGCAGAAAAGGAAAGGAATCCCACAGGCGTGAGAAAAAGAGAAGCCAGAAGGTTTGAAGATAGAGTATTCTTGCTGATGGAGGAGAAGAAGTCCACATAAATTGGTTTGATGAATCCTGCAATCAGAGAAGAAGGGAGCTTGTAGATAAAAAATGATCAAGAAGTTTTTAATTAATTATTTAATTAAAACCCGTTAATCACATATTGATGAAAAGGTGTGACTATCATATTTGAAAGGGAATGATTGTGAAAGGGTATGTTTCCAAAATAAATAGATGCATCCATAGGAAACATGAAGGTACTTATACACAGAGGTATGAGTGAGAGAACATGGTCTCGGGGTTCCATATCAAAAAATTAGAAACATAGACCAATGGGTGTGACAAAGCAGTGAGGGAAAAGAAATCTAGAATATTACAGAAAACATATCAGGGTGGTAGGGTAGCGCTAGGGTAGGTAACAATCCTGCACAGGGTTGTTTCCTCCTTCTAGCAGAAGCTGGTAAATGGGGTGTAGGAGAATCCTATCAGTTGTAACTAACAAAACATGGTGTCATAGCATTCTTTCAGTAGTAGTTGATAAAACACTAGGTCGTAGCCTCTTTTAAGTGGTAGTTGGTAAAAAGGGTGGCATAGAATCCTTTCAGTAGTAGCTGATAAACCAGGGGGTCATAGCCTCCTTCGAGTAGTTGCTGGTAAATAAGGTGTAATACCATCCTTGTCTATAGTAGCAGGCTAAACTAGTTGTAAATAACAATTTTGCAATAATAGGAAGTATTGGTGGTTTACCCAATTGGGGTTCCATGATAAAAATATGTGTTTTTTGTTTCTTATTGATCATATGTTTTTTATTAATATTAATAAGCGGTTAAATTGGTAAGAAGCAAACAATACTGATTCACCCCCCCTTCTCAGTATTGACCAATATTCCAACAATATGGTATATTTCTTGGTATATTAAAAACATGGATATTTTCATGTTCTTGATGTGTTTGAAGAAATCCAAGAACTTGTTTTGGTGGAAGAGGAACTTGATTTTCCTCTTGATGATGGTTATGCATTTTTTGAAGAAGTGCATGATTCCACTACTTTGGAACCAATCTATGAGGGAAGTTTCTCACTTTTGAGGGAGGTGCATGATCCTAACCCGATGGATCCTTCACATGATGAAACGTTCACACTCTCTAATCATTTGGGTGAGTTGGTTAATTCTCCTACATCCTACCCTTCCATATCTTGCAGCATACATCGAAAAGAAATTTGGGTGAAGGGTTTCTTTTTATTACTGCCATATGAGGAGTATGAGACTCCTACACTACATGATGATCCTATGATGAGTTCCTCGGATTCTATTTTGTAGCATAAGTATCCATTGATCTCATTTGATTAAATTCTCATACATGGATGCACCTCTGATGTTCACTTGAAGACTCGTGATTTTCCTTGCTCCTTACTCAGTTCATATGACTTTAAAAGAACTTCATCCAATACTTGGGTGAAGAGATATATGGTTGGAGCATAATAATATGTGAATAAACATCCTTTGTTATTCCTTGATGATACACAAATTCAAGGATGCATTTATGATATTCATCCTTCTTCTTGCTCACTATGTAATCCACTTAATGGGAGAATTTCTTCATCCAATGTTTGGGTGAAAGCATACATTGAATCACTTTATGACACCTCCCACACTTTCTTGTAGAAACATTCTTGGACATGGGACCCTCACCTATGTCATTGGAGTATATCCAATTGTTTACTTGGTTTCTTTTTACATTTGGAAAATGATGGTGTACTTGCTTGAATGAGACACATTAATACTCATGCCTATTTTTGTGATGGCACATTTTTGTATCTCCCTATGTTTCATGATGATCTTGTTGTATTCCATGATGACATATCTTTGTATCATCATGTATCAATAATGTATGGGAGAATGCACAATAGAACTTGATACCCTGGCATCTCTCCCGATTATGTATTTATGTGTATCACTCTCTTTGATGTTGTGTATTGGGGGGTATTTTGCATCCCACGGTTTGTATATTTTCTTGTATTAAAACTACTCATTGATAAAGCATGCAAGCATTAGGACCCTGGAATATCCCACCTTGATGTAAAATTTTATGTTACTTTTCTCATTGATGGAATGTGCCAATTATGGGATCCTAGCATTCCCAACTTGGTTGAAATAATCTGGAACAATACCTTATGCATGATAGAAATGTGAAAGCATTGGTGCATGGAAATATCATATTCTAATGTATCTACACTATGTATTGATGGGGTGCACAAGTGTTGGGACCCTAGCATCCCATATTTGCTATATTTATTCTTGATGACATTGTACACTAGGAGAGTGCACAAGCAGTGGGACCCATGCATTGTTGATTATTGGCAGCTCATTGGGAGCAAATCTTGTTTGGTTGGCTCTCTATGGGTCCATTTTTTCTACACATTTCATATAGTTTCCTTTATAGGAGACATTATTTTAGATGGACTCATGTTTTTTTGGCAGGGTGCTATGATGACTCCCATGTGACTCTCAAGCATTTCATAGGAGAATATATATTGCACCTTGTATTATTAAGGATCTCTTGGAATCCAGGAATATGTACTTAGGCTTCACTAGATTCATGTTATGATGATGGAGTAGCTAGAGCTATGCTTTGAGAGGATGATTCTCGAGGTATAGCTGGAAATTTCAAGATGAAGATGGATAGAAAACTTTATATGTTCATTGATGTGGTGAGGATTATGGGTGATATTTTTCTCCTAATGATTGATGATGAGTCTCCATGACAGTTGGTTTGCAGTTGCAGGAATTGGCGCATCGATTCCTTTAGTTGATGTATGTATGTATGGCCCATGGTGTAGTTGGATGTGGTGGTGGAAGGTGTTGATGATGTGATGGTATTTCCCTATGGTTTCTTCATTGCTCGAGGACAAGCAAATTTGGGAGGGGAGGACTCTCATGTCCCCATATTTCTCATGGCTTAAAAATTACCTAATTAACCTTAGAAAAATCATTAATAATGGTGACAAATAAGGGGAAAATTCTTAAGTATGGCTCCTAAGGATTAATTGAAATTAATTGAAACTAAAATAATAATGCCTAAGCAATTTTAATGGGCAACTTGACCACAAAAAGTCCCAATTTCAATGTATGGAGGATAAAATAATTTAATTGGGATTAAATTGGAGAATGATCCAATAATATTATTAAAGATCAAAAAATTATAATTATTAGCTAAGGAAAATATTGTTCTGGATTAGTGGAGAAATTAGCCAAAATAATTATTACATCCAATTGCAGAAAATTGGCTAATTAATTATTGAGTAATTGGGTCAAAAGGTGCACAAGAAAATGGTTAAGGAAGTTTAGAGGGTGCATTTATGAAATTCAAAATGGTTAGAGGACGCTAGCATGAAGTCAGTGGAGCATTAACTACAGAGTTCATGCTTTTGGGTGCTCTATAATATTTTTCTATGGTATTGGAAAAAGGTGATAATGGAACATGGTTTTCATTGGCCCATAGTATTTATCCATGGTATTGGATACTTTTCAATTATAAAAGGAGGAAGAGGTGAATGGAAAAGGAATGCATTTTGGATATTATTTATTTGGATGGGAATCTTAATGCTACCTAGTCTTGGTGATGCTCCCCTTGAAAATAGTTGGTGGTGGAAGTGTTTCCTTGTGCATTTCATACATATTCTACATATATAATCAATTTTCCCTTTTGTTAAGGTTACACATTCCCATTTTTTTATTTTAGGTGTATTTGGGTTCAGAGCTTCATATTTTGATCGATTGTGGGGTTAGAGATCCATATTCTAGTTTCTCTTCTCACTTTTTCTCTCTCTGCTACATGTGTATGCTGTTATAGATGATATTGGGAAGACATGTCTATTGTATATGGTGCTATATTATATTTTTATGAACCAACAAGTTGTGATACTCCATCTCTATCTCCTATTAAGCTTATGTTTCTTTATGTGCCCTAGAATTACTAAATTTTGTGTTGAAAAATATACCATGGTCTCTATAACCTATAACATGCCATATCTGTTATAAATTTAATATATCCATATTTTTAATAATGAAATCAAAACTCTGTTCTGCAAAATTTCCTTTTTCTTTCATGCTTTAATGTACCTATGCTGAAAAGAGCTCAATTCTGAGTAGTTTTGAAATTTTGGTTGAAAGTAACTTATTATTGTCCAATAGAAAAAAATAAGACCATATCCAGAAATTAGATAGAGAATTATTTCAGACACCACCTTCATATATTTTATTTGAACTCATTTGAATATATTAAAATCGGGTTGAAAACAAGGAAACTATGCAATCCTAAATTGGGAAATCTTACTTTTAGAGCCCTAATTGCACAAATCGAACTCTGCAATTTTTTGCAAACATTATTAATGCAAAACCT
Organism: Pseudotsuga menziesii; assembly: GCA_001517045.1. Lineage (NCBI taxonomy): Eukaryota > Viridiplantae > Streptophyta > Pinopsida > Pinales > Pinaceae > Pseudotsuga > Pseudotsuga menziesii. Next base: position 191,770 of record LPNX010546272.1, on the reverse strand, counting down.
GTCGTAACAAAATATATGTACCTATTCCATAACCCTTTCCTTATTTCCATAGCCTCTTGCCTGTCGAGAAACCAATTTCTAGTGTGTTTCTCTTTGAGCTTAGTTAAAGGATCTAGTTTGCATATGTCGGTATACCTAGGAGCCTTGGAGTAAACTTAAGCAGTAGATTATTTGGAAACATAAATAGTCCTTGTGCATTATACAAAGGATTATTGAGCTAGTGCATCCTCTATTTTCCATCATTACGTTGGTGTCTCCCTTGTCCCCTTTGATTTGGTGTGCCTAGATTTCGATTTAGATACATCACACTCTTCCACATTATGCCCCTACCTACATTAATCCTACATGTCACCTATCCACATGGCATGGTGTTATATTTTCTATGGTTATACAAGATCTAAAACATTTAGCATAATAAAATCATAACCATAAGCAAAGGAGCATTGAAAGAAATACAAGTACAACAACACAAAAGAACACAGAGATTTATCCTCGGAAATTCTCATGGGCGAGAAAACCCAACAAAACATATTGTATATAGAATTTGACCAAATACAGTGAAAAACCCAAAGANTCTCTCTCTCTCTCTCTCTCTCTCTCTCTCTCTCTCTCTCTCTCTCATGCAATGCTTGAGCGTAAAGTGTGTCTAAATGAGAGAGGTGCCTCACCTATTTGTATTCATTGGGTGAATGACTCAAATAACTAACTAGGTTGGACAAGCTGTCTAATTAGGTCGACCTACCTTGGAAGACTCAAAATATATTTTATATAATACTTTTGTGGGTACTATTTCCCTGACATACAAATGAGGTTTTACCTCATGAATTTTACATGACCAATTACATCAAGGACATCTCCGAATGGAGGAATGACAACTTTGAAGGAGGAATACAATAAATGTATAGTAGAATATATTCTGAAGTTACAATATTTTAACACTCCCTCTTAACTAGGTGTTGGTCACCCTATATGGTAATTAATTATAACTAACACACATAATGCTCAAAATACATTATCAACCCAGGGAAGTCTTTTTATTCCAAAGATAGTTAGCACAATCTATGCATAAACACTTAAGTAGATGATTGAATAAATGAGAGATGATTATCCCACCTATTTGCTTAGTGAAACTCTTCTCATGGCTAAGACTAATCTAATTTACCCATCTAAGAATTCAGAAATGTAATTACCTTCCTACAGCATAAATCCAACAATAAAAAATCTAAGAATAGATAACTAGACTTACTTTTGCAAGAAGTTAAATCCTACAGTATCAGACCATAAGTAAATCAATCATAACCTATTTAATTCAACTAATCTAGGAATTGGAGACAACATTAATTGAACGAAATGACTCTAAACCATAACGTGACTAAATTAGAAAACTTGAGAAAGATAAGTAACTGAAAGGAACTAGAGCTAAGATTGATTGTAACAGCTATCGACACACATGCATAATAGAAACTATCCTACATAGTCAATTATCAAACCACACAGTTGTAGCTTAATAGGAATGCAAACATTAACTATCAAAGGAAACACAATGAACATCCATTACTATTGCAGCTAATTGTAAATGCATCTACTGTAATTTCCACACCACACAACTAAAATAATCAAAAAATATAATTAACTCGATTCATCAATCTCTGTGGGAAGGCAGTCTTAGCCTTTGAATATATACATCAGGACTAACACAACTTAAGACATAGAAATATGAAGAATCATGCTCCTTATATTTAAATGGTGAATTACAATTACAGCTCTCTATCATAGCTTACACAGTTTGATCAATAATCAACCAATCCCTTGATCATATCGCATGCCCATATTTATATATGAGCATCATAACCTTTACCCACTAATATTAGACATCCATGAAGATCTACGATCTTCAAAATGCCTTGTTACAACAAGTTGTTACAACTATGAGTGAAATTAAATGGTGATAGGGAATATAGGGAGTATTGTTTCTCTGTTCGTTAGTGGATAGATGGAACCAATTAGATGGGAGATACACTATCTATTGCATCTATGACTTAGTTGCATCTATACCTTAAGCAACGACATATTGTTGCAGCTGAATCTATTGCAATGACTGCATGGAATGATGTCCTCTATTTGCATCCAATGTGTGGAGCTGGAACTGTTAGGTAACAGCTGGTAATGAATACTCATTTCCTCTTCAAAACACGCAAGCTGCTACACCTGTGTTCCTCAAGCTTGAACTATCGTTATAAAATCAAGACATGTTGGCACAATTCAAGAGAAAGAGTTCTAACCGTAAGAATATTAGGCATTAATAATATAAAACAATAACTAAGCATACTTGTAAATATTTAAGCTCAATGTGAAGGAAAACATATGTCTAGTGTGTAGAAATGAAGTAGGTCAAGGAAAAATGGTATAATGGGTGTGGTATAAAAGGGGCCATTACATGACCCAACATCTCCCCCCAACTATCCTGTTGCATGTCCTTATGTGACAACTTCCACTAATCTGAGTCTGAATATGGACCTGGTTCACAGAGAGAGGAAAAATTGCAGGAGCTTTCAAGTAGCTCACCCCCATCCATATATCCCTTACAAGCAACCGAGTATTTCCAGCACTACTTCTCCTCTGCCTTAGTTAGTGTGAAATCATGCTTGTATGGCTTTGCTTGCCACCATATAAGTGGGAACTTATTATTGAGCCCCAACCAATGAACTCCACACTTCTTCATGTAGTTAACATATCCTTCTACCCTAGGGAGATCCTATTTAAAATTTTTGAAACAATAAGGATGCATTTTCCTTAAAGCTAAAGAATAAATATGCCACCTGTGCTTACTACCTTCCATGGAAAGATGTTGTTGTTTAGAGATTTGGTCAACACAGGTAGAGATGACCTTCTCTTGTAGTTCCATCAACTATTGGGTTTTCATGGGAGATGCAACCCTCATTTCATGGAATGTAATAAGAAACCAAGGAGATTGAGGCTCACTCCTAATCCATAGGTTAGAGTTGGCCTCATTCTGAGAAATTGTCTAAAAATCACTTTCCCACTACACATGATTGTTAACTAAAGAGGAAAAGGATCTTAGCTAAACATATCTCAAGTAAGGAGCAGGGTTAGAGTGAATCCATAGGGAAATCCATCTCCTGCAAGTAAATTTCACATAGAAGGTTATGTTCATTGAAGTTGCTCTCCACAAAGGTCTCCAAGAACTGGGCAGTGGGTTTCAATTGATGAGGCCTTCCCTCCTATAGAGATTTCAATTTGAACAGGGTCATTTTCTCATACAAGAACATTGGATAAGAGTGAGATGGAGTTCTAAATCTCACCATTTCTTGAGAGAGAGCATACATTTGGTCTTTTTTCTTCTACGTGGATTTTAATTCATTAAACTCCTTCAATTCTTTGTGCACCTCCCCCCATCAAAAATTTTGGAAAATTAACTCTTTTGCCCATTTCTCCCTTAATTCCCTTATAGTTCTTCTATACTAAAAAAGGGGAACCATTCCTTCCTGATATCGATCAGCATGGTCTGTCCACTTCTTCACTTCTACCTTCAACAGTGAGAGTTCTACATTCTTCTCATCATCAAAATATGAAATGATTTCTTGAGGAATTTGTATCCTTACCTTGTCACCATACGTCTCAAACTTCTCACTTTGAATTGGGAGTGTAACAACTTCCTCTTTTCTCAAAGTTGCATCAGTCTCAGCCTATATAACTTACTCAGCAAACAATTTTAGGGATGTTGATTTTTGTGTAACAACATCCTCTTCCATCAACACATTTTCAGTTTTTGTCTATGTATATGCCTCCATAAATAATTTTGGGGATGTTGGTTCTTGTGTAATAGAATCCTTCTTCTGAATCACATCCCTATCGACTTTAGTTTGTGTTGCATTCTTGACAGATAATTTCAGGGATGATGGTTCTTGTGTAACAAAATCCTCCTCCTGTTGAAATTCCACTTGGACTAACTTTATGTCTTGAGACTGTCCTGGAGTCTCATCGAGATCTTTTAAGTTCTGGTTAGGGATTGTTTCCACCTCTAGCTCATTTTCTTACAATAAAAAGGAATCCTTAACAACAACTTTTGAGGATGTTGGTTCTTGTGTGGCAACATCTTGTTTCCCTCTTCCTTCCGACTACTGAAGTTGCTCCTTAGTGACTTCAATGTCTCTTGAAACATGAGACTAATCCATGAATACTTTAGTGTCCCCTGATGGTTAGGATTGCATTTTTTCATCCTCCCCTAATTCTAGATCAGGGATCATAGCAAAATTCTGGTTCATTTTCATCCCTTGGCTCCACTGCAGGTACTTGTTTTTCTTCTTCAATTGCCTATGTCGGTTGTTGTGCAACAAATGCTCGCACTATAACTTTATATCCTGACTGGTAAAAAAATTCATGACACTCTAAACATACCACTTTTTCTAGTTCCTCACCTTTCTCAACAGGAGGTGATCCTTCCAATTGGTCTATAGCCTCTACCAGTGTATTCAACCTTCTCTCCACCTGTTTCTTGCATGCTTCTTTCCAATTTTCCAATTCCCTTCAAACCATTTCCACTTCTTCTTTCAACAGACCATTTTCAAACAAGAGTCCCTCAATTTGAGGTTCTTCTGCAGTAAGTTGTTGGGGCTTGGACCTTGAAGGTCCTTAATTTTGGCAACTCCATGGTTTTGGTGTGAAGCTTGTAAGTGGAGTTGCGGTCCAAAATAGTCTTAGGGGCTTTGTGGTTGAGTCGAAGCCCCCCTTTTTGTAAATGACCCATGGTTTAAGCCCATGGTTTAAGCCCATGGTATTGTAATAGTGCACTTGTATAAATAGGCACTTATGTAAAGGATTCAAAAAGGGTTTTTGGTGTTATGATGATATGATGCGAAGAAGCTAAGGTCTATTTTTGGGTTTAAGGTCAAGTCCCATCTGAGTGCATGGACGACCTCTGCAACTGAGTGCGTAGAGGGTTTTGAAGAAAGTTTCTACAGCTAAGTGCGCAGTTTTGGGTTGTTGAGAAGATCTGTAGCTAAGTGCATAGATCAGAACTGTGTGTTTGTAAAGTGTTGAATATAAACACAGTTCTGTGGACGTAGCCCCTGCACTGGGGGTGAACCACGTATATCTTGTGTTGTAGTGGTTCTTGTTATTTTGTTCCTGTTATGTTTTATGCATTTGATAAGTAGATGAATGATAAAGTAAGATAAACTGCTAAGTATTAACTTCGCTGTGAATTCCTAGTTAAGGGTTAAGCAAGAAACTGTCTTTTATCTAAACTGTGAAGCTATTTAAGTGAATATCGAAGCTCTGTATTGCATGATTATTCTTTGTTAAGGCTAAAGGTACAGTAATATCCCTCTTGCGCCTGCACAAACCTGATTCTGCGGCACCCCATAGCTATTTTGGGTGAGACTGCAACCTGTTCGTAGGTTGTTGCTGAAAGGGCCAACAATGTGGGTCTGTTTGTTGGTGCGAAGATAAGAAGCATAAGAACTCGGGTCTACCCTAAGCCCAACAAATTGGTTCCATTGCCGGTTGAACCAATATCTGCTTCAAGAGGGATCTACGTCGTACCTGGAGGGATATGTTTTGGAGGCCCTCAGTAAAAGAAATCGGTGACTGAATTGAAGATACTTATCTGAAATTTGCTGAACAAGAGAATAAGGACCCTCGTCGTAGCTCAAATGACTTCTTGCAAAGGTACGTTTTTACTGATATTTATGAAATTTTCTTTGGTAGTATCCACATAGAATTGCACCAGTGGTTATCTAGGTTGACAGAAAGAAAGAAAAACTTCAAAGATGACCAATCTCTTGACTAGACCCCAAAAATAATTACGCTGTTGAAAAGTTTGAACAACGCAGTATCAAGAGCTGCTGACTTCTGGATAACGCGAACCCTTGAAGCATTTGTGACGGAGTTCTCCATCGACACACATACTTCTTTCAGTGAAGTTGAACGATATTTTTTCAAAGGACCAATGGGTAAGTACCTGAATTCATTAAGTCTAAAAATTAAAATTCTCTTGGCTGAGAAAGGCATATTGCTTATCGAATCAGATTGCTATATTTATTGCTACTAACCTATGTTTGGAAGTGAAAGTGACTTCGACAAGCAAAGTGGTTTGCTTCGCAATGGTAAAAGATACAAGAGAACTCTTGGATCCTATAACCTAGGCTAGAATACCGATTATACCTCATTGAGTCTAGAAGAATCTGAATCTGAAGAAACCCCTTTTGTTATAAACCCTCCTATAACTCCACAGTGAAGATATGTTATCCCTGAGAACCCGTTGCAGTCTGAAAATAACCCTAGCCTGAGTATCCCTGTCGCAGGTCAGTCTACCTCAGAAAGTTCCCTTCCTCCTATTACCAGTCTTCCCCCTCCTCCCCCCCCTCGATCCACTATGGCCCATGTGAATGATGATATCAAGCTCCCAGTCTTTAAAGGAACTGGATCAAAGCATCCAGAATAGTTTTGGTTCTTACGCGAAGCTGTTTAGACTGCTAAGAATATTATGGATCAAAATACAAGAAGAGCGTAGCTGGTCACCTCTTTCAGAGACTGAGCTTTGACCTGGTTTATGAAGTTTTCCAGTACTCAGAACTATGCCTTGGCTGATATTAAAAAAGCAATGATCAAAGAATTCAAGAAGCCTAAATCAGAGTCACAGTGTATAACTGAACTGAAAGAAATTCAGTAGAAGCGAGGTGAATCAGTTTGGGACTTTGATCAGAGGTTCAAGGTTCTGTTGGATCAAGTTAGTTTTACTATTGGACCAGAACAACATAAATAATGGTTCATTGTAGCACTATTGCCTCATATCATGACTCCACTATGCAACAGAAGGTTGCTGATCAGCAAGAGCCTTTGGAAATTGCTATGAAACTTGAAATAGCTCCTTTTGGAGATAATTCTGGAATAGCCCAAATACAGGCACAGTTAGCAAAAATGGATTTGGAGCTTTGCAACATGAAAAAAGCGAAATATACTTGCGAAGAGGTTTGGTGTACACGATGTAAGATAGAAGGTCATGACAAAGAACAGTGTCCTGCAATAAGAAATTATCTGAATACTAGTGCACCAAACCCGTTTAACCCTAATGTCCTATATTTTGAGATCTGTAGAACAACTGGCCAGCATTGACCTGAAGATTGCTATCTACTATAGATATATGTTCAAGTACCTAAGAATCCCTACTGCAAGTTCTGTACGTCAATTGGACACAATGAAGACAAATGTCACAGCTTTGACCTCATGAGAGAGCGAACCTATGATTCTTATAGGGTACAACCCGATGCACAAGGCAACGATGGATATGGTTACCATGGTAGTACAATAGGTTGAGGTAACTTCAGAGGTCATGGTCGTGGTGGTATGCCTAGAAGAGGTCAAATCCAGGTTATTTGCTATAACTGTAATCAGGCAGGACATGTAGCTAGAGACTGTCAGAACCCAACTACGACATGTCGATATTGTAGAGCAGTCTATCATGTGATTGAGCAATGCCCATAGTTTAGAGCCAAAATACAAGAAAGAAATGGTGCTCCTACCCAGAATGTTCAAATGATTTCTGTAGAGAAAGGACCTGTCCCAGCCCTTAACGTTGTTACAAGGAGTGGAGCTACGACGCAAGTGCAGAGTAAGGGGAAACAACCTGACAAGGCTTGGGTCCGCAAGACCCCAGAGAAAATTCCAACCTTCGATGTTGGAAGAGAAAAAGGAACATTTATGGAAGCTAAAAAAGACTTTGTTGATCCGAGAACATCAGTAGCAACTACGTAACAACATCACCAGCAGTTACAGTTCCAAGAAGCTTCATCGGATCGAGTAAGTACACTAACATCATTTTTACAGAGTTGTATGAAGCTATTAAGAAATCATAATACTTTGAATGAGTTACAGAAATTTATTGCATCTTGCGAACCTCAGCGAAGCTCTGATAGAGGAAAAAATATTAATAGAGTTAGAAGGACTGGAAGAGAAATGAGATTGCATGCTCAGATAGGAGATTATGACATGACTGATATCATTTTAGACCTGGGATCAGAAGTGAATGTCCTAACTAAGCAGACATGGGAACAAATGGGAAAACCTACGCTTGAATGGTCCCCTATATAGTTGAGATTAGCCAATCAGTAGAAGATTGTGCCCTTGGGAAGATTCCCTAGTGTGCCAGTGGATATTGATGGAGTCAGTACCTTAGCAGATTTTGAAGTCATTGAAATAATTGATGATAGCAACCCCTATCCAGCCTTGCTAGGAATTGAATGGGCAATATAAAATGATGTAGTAATCAACCTTAAGAATAGACAGATGACTTTTGAAGGAAAATGCTTGAGAGTCATAGTACCATTGGAACCTTCTCAAGGAGAAAGGTATACAAAGCTAGTCAGAGATGAAGATCAGGATGTTTTGGATAATATTTACAACATCACAGCTAAAGAAGAAGACTATGTTAACCATACTACCAAAGGTATAATGGATTGGCAGTGTGACAGTTCTTGCATGACTAATTCAGACAAAGGTCTAAAGAATTGGCATAATCGACTTTATGAGCTACATGGACATCGATGTGTAAGAATTGCCAAGTCTCTCAGATGGGTTGGCTCACAGACAATATTCTTACCTAATTTTGATGGCTTGACAGACCTAAAAGATTTTATTGTACAATTCTCAGAGCAAGTACCAGAGTCACAGAAAATGGAGACTCTAGATTCAGTATTCAGAGCCACAGCTGCCAGATGGTGGAATGGTCATAAAAAGTATATTCATAGTTGGGGAGCTTGTCAAAAGTTTATGCACCTGATATTCATGGATCAACCTCATGATGTACGAAGCAGATTTAATGGGAAGACTAGCCCTCAGGAACGTTTGGAGCAGTGCTATGAAGCATGGAAGCATGTACCTTGTGAAGAATGGGTACATAGGTTTGTACACACTCTAGAACCTGTAGCAAAGAAATGGTATGCGAAGGTTGAGCTTCACCATGGTACTGTAAGTTGGGTTAGCCTTGTTGATAGTTTTGTGCTCACATTTTCTATTAATGAGGTTTGTCCTGCTTTGGACGCAGTTGTTAGGTTGATCCATACTAAGGTGTTTGATGATAAAGAAATAGCAGAGTACCAACCTGATTGGAAGGAACAAGAAGCTAATGCAATAGAATGTTATAACCTTACCATCGATGAAGACGATGACCCTTGCAACATTAATATTCCTGAGTCATAAGGACACTGCGAAGTACTTGGACCAGCAGTTGAATCACCTAAAGTAACTCAGCCCTTGAAAACAAGGAAAGCAAACATTGGATCAGAAGAACACCTAAGTATGCTACCATTGGAGATTATTGGGACGAAGAAATGGTAAGCAAAGTAACTGAACTTCTCCATGAGTATCAGGACTTATTTTTGACAAAGTTATCAGAAATGAAAGGTATCCTTGGTGATATAGGAGTGATAAGAATCCTTTTGAAAGTTGATGCAAAGCCTGTGAAGCAACGCCCTTATAGGTTGAATCCTAAGTATAAAGAAAAATTCAGGCTGGAGCTAGATAAGATGCTCACTGCAGGAATCATTGAGCCTGTCGAAGAGTCCGAATGGGTCAGCCCTATGGTGGTACAAGAAAAGAATACCAAGGGAGAAATCATAATTTGTGTTGATCTGAGGAAGCTGAATGATGCCTGTTTACATGATCATTTTCCTACTCCCTTTACAGATGAAGTTTTAGACAATGTCGGAGGTCAAGAAGTGTATTCTTTCACTGATGGATTTTCAGGTTAGCATCAGATCAGAATTGCTCCAGAGGATTGACATAAAACAACCTTCGCTACAGAAATGGGATCTTTTCAATATACTGTTATGCCCTTTGGATTGAAGAATGCACCTGCTATGTTTTCCAGAGTAGTCATATCTACATTTAAGGATTTTATACATAAGTTCTTGGAAGTTTACTTTGATGATTGGACTATCTTTGGTTTATTGAAAGATCATGTATCCAATTTAAGACTTATGCTAGACAAGTGTAGACAGCATCGGATTTCATTGAACCTAAAGAAGTGTATCTTTTGTGCACCTTTTGGAATTCTGCTAGGTCACATTGTATGCAAGCAAGGATTGATGGTGGATCCTGCAAAGATAGCCATTATTGTGAACTTACCGCCTCTGAAGTCTATTAAGCAACTTCACACTACGCTTGGTCATACTGGATATTACATGAAATTCATTAAAGGATATGCTCAGATTACAGCCCCTATAGAAAAGAAGTTGAAGAAAGATATTAGGTTTGAGTGGACACCTAAATGTCAGGAAATCTTGGATACTTTGAAAGAAAAGATGGTAACTGCCCCTATCCTAGTATTCCCTGATTGGAGTAAGGAGTTTCATGTTCACGTCGATGCATCTTCCATTACTTTAGGTGTAGTATTGGCTCAGGCAGGTGAAGGTAATATTGATCACCCTATTGCTTTTGCAAGTAGAAAATTGTCCACAACAGAAAAGAATTATACTACGACAGAATGAGAAGGTCTAGCTATGGTTTATGCTTTACAGAAATTTTGACATTATTTGTTAGGATCTCATTTCAAGATGTTCACTAACCATTCTGCTTTGAAGTATTTGGTTAACAAGCCTGTGTTAGGTGGAAGGATATGCAGGTGGCTGATTTTGTTTTAGGAGTATGACTTTGAGATCATAGTTAAGCCAGGAAGACTTAACCTGGGGCCTGACCACTTATCGACGCTCAAGTCAAGAGAAGAGCCCACTAGTTTGGACGAAGGTATTCCTGATGCCCAGATGTTTGCCATCCAGATGGTTGATGACTATTTTTAGGATATTGTTCAGTACTTGTCTACAAGTTTTGCACCCTATGAGATGACAACACAGCAGAAGAAGTAGCTGGTGATTAGAGTAGCTGACTTTACCTTGATAGCAGGACAACTATATAAGATGGGACCAGATGAAATATTGTGCAAATGTGTCCTGGAGCATGAAGAGCCATTGATTTTGGCCGAGGCACATTCTGGAGCAGCAAGAGGTCATTATGAAGGAAAAGCTACAGCATAGAAGATTTTGACAGCTGGATTATGGTGGCCTACGATTCATAAGGATGCAAGAGAGTATTGCCATAGCTATGATATCTGTCAGAGGATAGGAAAACCATCCAGGAGGGATGAGATGCCTCTGGTTCCATAGGTAACTTTACAAGCATTTGACAAATGGGCTATTGATTTTGTTGGACCAATCAATCCCCCTGCAAAGAAATCTGGAGAAAGATACATTATTACAACAACTGATTACCTTACTCGTTGGGCTGAAGCTCAACCAGTCAAGAACTGTAGCGCTGCTACAATTGTGAAGTTCATATTTGATAATATCTTATCGAGGTTTGGGTGTCCTAGAATTCTTATGAGTGATCAAGGATCACATTTTATGAATAAGACTATTGAAGCATTGACCGAAGAATTTCAAGTATATCATTAGAAGAGTACTACCTACCATCCTCAAGCAAATGGAACTGTCGAAGCCTTTAACAAGATTCTTGAGCACGCTCTGACGAAGGTTTGCAATGTTAATAGAAATGATTGAGATCTTAGAATTCTAGCAGTATTATGGGCCTAGAGAACCACTTGCAAGAAGTTGACAGGCCACACCCCTTTTAGGCTAGTATATGGACAGGAAGCAGTTATGCCCATGGAGTACATTGTTCCTAGCCTCAGAATATCTGCCTTCACAGAGATGGATAATCCAGCCGTGTTAAATGAAAGACTAGCGAAGATACTGGAACTAGAAGAAGACAGATTCATCGCAAGTTTCCAGCAGCAAGTACAGAAAGCTAGAGAAAAAGCATAGCGTGATAGGCACATTAAGAAGAAGCATTTTCAGAATGGTTATTTTGTGCTCTTGTACGACAGTAAATTCATGAAGTTCCCAGGTAAGTTCAAGACACATTGGAAAGGACCATACATAGTTCAGAAAGTTACCGATGGTGGTGCAGTTCAATTAGCTAAATTGAATGGAGAAATTTTACCCTCCATGGTGAATGGAAGTAGATTAAAGAAGTACAGGGACAAGCCTATACCCCCTGATCAGAAGTAATACCAAGAAAAAGAGTCTAAGTACCAAGAATAGTTGAAATTGGGTACTAGACTATAATGAAGCTGTTCTCAGAGAACTTTGACAGATTGTTGAAAAATTTACAAAGTCTAGAAGGTTTTCGAAGAAATTCTGTCATGGGTCGAAGCTCGAAGTTCTATCAAAGCTTGTGTCAGGATGCGTCGAAGGTCCTTATTGTGGTGAAGCTGAAGTTAGTGGTTGTGCCCAAGAATAAAGGTGTGTCAAAGCTTAAAATGCGACCGTTGGAAAAAATCAGATTTGGTGGCGCCGGTATGTTAACTACATTAACTGCCTGTAATGATGAGATTTTGGGAAATCTAGAGCCGTTTGGACAAGATCTACAGCCACTCTGTCAGATTTGGTGTCTTTAATGCACAATTATGGCATATTTGGTCATTGGATTCTATAAGAAGACATCCAGGCCTGCGAATTTTGCATTACGCATTTTCTTGAGTTGAGTCCATGTCAGCTGATCGCAAAGTTCAGGAATTGTTGATAGAATTCAGACAGAGGGGTCTACAGAACCTTATGAGCAAGCCACCTGCATTTGCACCTTGTGAAGAGACTCCCCCAACGCCGAGTCAGCCAATGTAGACATGATCAACCAGAAAGAAGTTTAAGGCAGAAGTTTGCTCTAAGCGAAACAAAGAAAGGCACAAGCCATCAGGAAAGACACCGGAGGATCCCAAGATGAATCCTCCTGGTTTGGTAGAGCTCCCACCTGAAGGTTTTGAAGACTTCAGTGAGGATGAGAACATTGCATCGTAGCATCCACCATATAGTTTTCCTATTCTACCATGAGTTCATCCACCTCAGCAGACCGCCAAGTTCATGTTATGCACCCCTTCGCTGCCACAGGATGTGCAGTTGGTGAGAACGGAGATAGTTCGAGGGATGGGGTCACTGATAGATTTAGAAGGCCCAATGATTCCCATGACCATCATAAATATTACAAAGATAAAGATGATGCTGAAAGATATTTCAAGAAGGAAGACAGAAGAATGAGAGATGGTCATAGGGAACACAGGCATTCTGCTAAGGATGAAAGGATGAAGGATAGAGTAAGCCATGGCAGTGGTAGAAGTAGTAGAAGGGATGATGATGATGATAGGAATATAAGGGAGAAAGATGACAGGAGGATTAAAGATGATTCTTACAGAGATGCAGACGGATACAGGGCTCGACAGAGTGCAAAAGGAGATAGTGGAGAAGGAGCAAGCAGCCGAAGATATCATGCGTAGCCTCAATAAGCAATTTACTATCTTTGCCAACAAGATTCTTCCACCAGAAAGGCAGCAGAGTGTCACGAGACGGGACACTGGTGAGTGTTAGGGGTCTATTGGGGCTCGAACCTTGAAGGTCCTTAATTTTGGCAACTCCGTGGTTTTGGTGCGAAGCTTGTAAGCAAAGTTGCGGTCCAAAATAGTCTTAGGGACTTCGGGGTTGGGTCAAAGCCCCTCTTTTTGTAAATGTCCCATGGTTTAAGCCCATGGTATTGTAATAGTGCACTTGTATAAATAGGCACTAATGTAAAGGAGTCAGAAAAGGTTTTCGGTGTTATGATGATATGATGCGAAGAAGCTAAGGTCAAGTCCCAGCTGAATGCGTGCACGACCTCTGCAGCTGAGTGTGCAGAGGGTTTTGAAGAAAGGTTCTATAGCTAGGTGCACAGTTTTGGGTTGTTGAGAAGATCTGTAGCTGAGTGCGTAGATCAGAACTGTGTGTTTGTAAAGTGTTGAATATAAACGCAGTTCTGTGGACGTAGCCCCTACATTGGGGGTGAACCATGTATATCCTGTGTTGTGGTGGTTCTTGTTATTTTATTCCTGTTATGTTTTATGCATTTGATAAGTAGATGAATGATAAATTAAGATAAACTGCTAAGTATTAACTTCGCTATGAATTCCCAGTTAAGGGTTAAGCAAGAAACTGTCTTTTATCTAAACTATGAAGCTATTTAAGTGAATATCGAAGCTCTATATTGCATGATTATTCTTTGTTAAGGCTAAAGGTACAGTAATATCCCTCTTGTGCCTGTAGAAACCTGATGTTGTGGCACCCCATAGCTATTTTGGGTGAGAATGCAACCTGTTCGCAGGTTGTTGCCGAAAGGGCCAACACTGTGGGTTTGTTTGTTGGTGCGAAGATAAGAAGCATAAGAACCCGGGTCTGCCCTAAGCCCAACACAGGTTCTTGTGGAGTAGCATTTGACTGGGGTGTCAAAATGGGAAATTCAATATTTGATTCAATGTTCACCCATTTTTTTGGTGTTGCCTCTGTCGTTGTGATAGATCTAGTTCTCCTTCTCTTTACCGAGTGTGAAGACTGTCCTTCTTCTTTTGATCTTCTTCTTTTCCTACATGGTATAGGGGTTTATAATTTTGTAACTGATATAGAAGGAATATCTCCCTTTTCAGCGTCGTCCCTTGTCTCTGCCACCACAATATCTTATTCAATTAAAGTTCCCCCACAGTCAGGGGAGGATTCAATGGTAAATATCTCCACATATCCTTCTACCATTGTAGCTCCCACATCCTCAACTTCAACTGTCGTAACATCTAATGTTGCTCCAATTTCAGCTTCTTCTGCTGAAGCTTCCATAATAGTTATTCCCTCCACATGGTTTTCTGTTGTTGCAACATCCTCCAATACTTCCTCTTGACTATTTTGATTCTGATTTGACACTATCTCATCTCCTCCTCCAACTGAATTTGAGGGGATCCAGTCCTCCTCTTCTACTTCGACAACCCCCAACTGTGCAGGTGCCCTATCCTCCTCCACTATTTCAACACCACCAAACTGTGCAGGTTCCAAATTATCCCAGGTTGGGTATTAAACTGTGCCCAAGTTCGGTTCTGTTGTGCTAAATCCCTTAGGATAAGTAGTTTAACTAGCTCATCGTGGGTAAGGGAAGTAAGTGGGTGTCGGGATGTTCTCACAAACCCCACCATGTAATGTAGGGATTTAAACAAATAAAATGCCATATTGAGTAGATTCATGTGGCATAGATGAGATAATAGGGAAAACTAAGAGAAGTAAACAATCTGCTACCTACCTTCACAGGTGATATGTTTCTTTAGGAAGATTGCCACTTCATTCTAAGGATGAGGCAATGATTGCAGTGCTATTCCCCTCCTTCCTTGGTGAACATATTCACCAACTTCAAGAAAACCCTATACTATGGTCGTATTCTGGATTTTTCATCCAAACCAAGTCCTCCCTACTTGACGTAAACCAATAACCTCATCCATAATTTCTTTAGTGAATTATATGCGTATACTTATAACTTCTGAATGGGTGTCTATCAAATTTAGGGAAAACTATAGAGCTGTTTCTGTATGAAAACCATTTAAGCATTGAAAATACTTAGTCCAACCAACCACTTCAAAAATGGCAAACACCTCCGTGTTCCTACGTAGATCCCTCATATTCATGGGTTCATGTCGGGATGGTATACCCATATCACCACTCTTTCTTAGTTCTGATATCAACTCGGTAAATTATAGGCCCAGAAGTGGAAGTTGTAGCACAAGATTGTTCAACGAATAGCCAAGGTTGGGATTGGATAAATTAGGAAAGTTAATACAGTTATGAGCAGGGAATAATTGGAAAGATTTGGCACAAATTAGGAAAAAGGTGATGGACGTGTGATAAGCTCAAGTACCCCTTCGAACATACTAATTGAAAATTAAATGAGTACAATTTTACTGATGGGTACAAAAAAGGCAAAGCATGATTAATTTTTTCAAATCCAATTTATGCCTAATCATGTAGATGGTCAGAATCCGTACCTTCATAATATAAGATGAATCATGACTTTCCATAAGGGTTCAGCGTGTCATCATAGCCATCAATTTGAAAACATAATTGTGCATGTGCTACTATGATTTTACCCCCGATGAATCAAGAGTTGTCTTTTCATCCTTGATGAAACCATAATTGGAGCTATGAAGTGACTCAGAACCCAGCAGAGTCACGGATGGAAAAATTTGTGGACAAATATGACAGAATCGCAACTGTTTTGTGATCATATTTATAAGAGTCTCAATTGTGAAAATAAGAGAAGTGGGAAAAATATAGCGGAATCACAGCTGGTCTATAGCTAATTCGAGAGGAGTTGCAGCTGTGAAAATAGGAAAAGTAGGAAAATTTTGTTGGGGCGCGCACCTTAACAGTCCTTAATTTTGGTAACTCCACGGTTTCTGTGGAAGTTTGTAAGTGGAGTTGTGACTCAAAATAGTCTTAGGGGTATCAAGGTTGAGTCAAAGCCCTCTTTTTGTAATAAACCCATGGTTTAAGTACAGGGTTTAGGGTTCGGGGTGCCCATGGTTTAAGCCCATGGTTTTGTAATAAGTGCACTTGTATAAATAAGCACTTTTGTAAAAGAATCAGGTTAGGCTTTTGATGTAAGATGATTTGATGTGAAGCTAAGGCTAGTTTTGTAAGAAAAGTTAAGTCCCAGCTGTGTGTGTGGATGACCTCTGTAGCTATGTATGCAGAGGGTTTTAGGTTGATTAAGAAGATCTGCAGCTGTGTGCACAGAGATCTGTAGCTAAGTGCGCAGCTTGAGGAATTGAAGGGATCTGCAGCTGAGTGTGTAGATCAGAACTGTGGTTTTTGTAAAGAGTTGAATAAAACACAGTTCTGTGGACGTAGCCCCTAAACTGGGGGTGAACCACGTTATATCTTGTGTTGTGGTTCCTTTGTGTTGTTTCTGTTATGTTCTTTTATGCATTAATAAGTAGATAACTGATAAGTAAGATCACTACTAAATACTAACTTCACCATGAATTCCCAGTTAAGGGTTAAGAAATACATTGTTTGTTTATCTAACTGTAAAGCTACATAAGTGACTATCAAAGATATGTATTGTATGATTATTATTTGTAAAGGCTAAAGGTACAGTAATATCCCTCTTCTGCTTGCAGAAACTTGATTCTGCGGCACCCCATAGCTATTTCTGGTGAGACTGCAACCTGTTCGCAGGTTGTTGCCGAAAGGGCCAATAGTGTGGGTCTTTTGTTGGTGTGAAGGCAAAAGTATAGAACCCAGATCTACCCTAAGACCAACAAATTGGTTCCGTTGCTAGTTGAACTCAGTATCTGCTCAAGAGGGGTTTATGTCGTACCTATAGGGCTATGTTTTGGAGACCCTCAGTGAAAGAAATCAGTGATTGGATTGAAGAGACTTATTTGAAATTTGCTGAGCAAGAGAACAAAGATCCGCGTCGCAGTTCAAACGACTTTTTACAAAGGTACATTTTTTCTGATGTTTATGAAATTTTCTTTGGTAGTATCCACATAGAGTTGCACCAGTGGTTATCCAAGTTAACAGAGAGAAAGAAGAACTTCCAAGAAGGCCAGTTTCTTGATTGGATCCCCGCAAGAATTAATATATTGAAAAGGGTGAACAACAAGATATCCTGAGCTGTTGATTTCTGGACAACGTGATCCCTTGAAGCATTTGTGACGGAGTTCGCCATCGACACAAGTACTTCCTTCAGCGAAGATGAACGATAGTTTTTCAAAGGACCAAGGGGTAAGTACTTGAATTCATTTAATTTGAAAATTAAAATGTTATTGGCTAAAAAAGGTATATTGCTTATTGAATCAGACTGTTAGATTTAGTAGTACTAACTTATGTTTGGAAGTGAAAGTGAATTCGACGAGCAAAGTGGTTTGCTGCAAAGTGGTAAAAGATACAAGAGGAATTTTTGATCCTATACCCTAGGTTAGAATACCAAGTATACCCCTGTAAGTTCAGCAGACCCAACGCCCGATGAAACCCCTTCTGTTGGAAACCCTCCGGTAACCCCGCAGCAAATCCCTGTTATCCCTGAGAACCCGTCGCAGGATGAAAGTAACCCTAGCCCTAGTATTCCTATCGTAGGTAAGTCTACCCCAGTAAGTTCCCCCCTGCTTACTACCAATCCCCCTCCCTCCCCCCTAGATCTGTGATGGCCCATATGAATGATGACATTAACCTCCCAGTCTTTAAAGGAACTAGATCAGAGGATCCAGAACAGTTTTGGTTCTTATGTGAAGCTGTGTGAACTGCTAAGAACATTACGGATCAAGATACAAGAAGAGCGTAGCTAGTTACTTCTTTTCAAGACCGCACTTTGACCTGGTTCATGAATTTTTCCAGTACTTAGAACCATGTCTTGGCTAATATAAAAGCAGCAATGATAAAGGAATTTAAGAAGCCTAAATCAGAGTCACAGTGTATCACTGAACTAAAGGAAATTCAGCAAAGGCGAGGAGAATCAGTGTGGGACTTTGATCAGAGGTTCAAAATTCTCCTAGATCAAGTCAGTTTCACTATTGGACCAGCGGAGCATAAGGAATGGTTCATTGCAGCTTTGTTATCGCATATTAGGACTCCACTCATGCAACAGAAGGTTGCTAATCAGCAACAGGCTTTGGAAATTTCTATGAAGCTTGAAACATCTCTTGTCGAAGATAATTCTAGTATAGCTCAAATACAAGCGCAGTTAGCAGAAATCACCTTGGAGATGCGTGACATGAAGAAAGGAAAAGCTATTCGAGAAGAGGTTTGGTGTACACGATGTCGGACAAAAGGCCATGACAAGGAACACTGTCCTGCGGTAAGAAATTACCTGAATTCTGGTGCACCAAACCCATTCAATCCTAGTGTTCTATATTGTGATATCTGTAGGACAACTGGCCAGCATCGACTTGAAGACTGCTATCTCCTGCAGAGATATGTGCAAGTACCTAAGAACCCCTATTGCAAGTTTTGTAAGTAAGTTGGACACAACGAAGATGAATGTCACAGTTTTGACCTCATGAGAGAACGAACCTATGATGCTTATCGGGTAAAAAACGATGGAAAAGGCAATGATGGATATGGGTACCATGGTAGTACCGCAGGTCGAGGTAATTTTGGAGGTTGTGGTCGTGGTGGTATGCCTGGAAGAGGTCAAGGCCATGTGGTGTTCTATAACTGTAATTAGGCAGGACATCTAGCTAGAGACTGTCAGAACCCAACTACGACATGTCGATATTGTAGAGCAGTCGACCATGTGATTGAGCAATGCCCACAGATACACGAAAGAAATAGCACTCCTACTCAAAATATTCAGATGATTGATATAGAGAAAAGACCTGTTCCATCCATTAATGTTGTTACAAGGAGTGGCACCATGACGCAAATACAGAATAAGGAGAAACAGCCTGATGAGGTTTGGGTTTGTAAGGCCCCAGAGAAAATTCCAACCTTCGATGTGGGAAGGGAAAAAGAGACATTTCTAGAAGCCAAAAAAGACTTTTCTGATCCGAGCACACCATTAGCACCTGTGCAGCAGCCTCAGCAGCAGTCACAGTCTCAAGAAGCTTCGACGGATAAAGTAAGTACACTGTCTTCATTTTTACAGAGTTGCATGAAGCTCTTAAGAAATCAGAATGATTTAAATGAGTTACAGAAAGTTATTGCTTCTTGCGAACCTCATCGAAGCTCTAGTAAGGAAAAAAATGTTAATAGAGTTTGAAGAACTAGAAGAGAAATGAGATTGCATGCTCAGATAGGAGAATATGACATGACTGATGTCATTCTAGACCTAGGATCCGAAGTAAATGTCTTAACTAAACAAACATGGGAACAAATGGGAAAACCTACCCTTGAATGGTCTCCTATATAGTTGAGATTAGCCAATCAACAGAAGATTGTGCCCCTAGGAAGATTCCCTAGTGTCCCAGTAGATATTGATGGGGTCAGTACTTTATCAGACTTTGAAGTCATTGAGATAATTGATGATAGCAACCCCTACCTAGCTTTGCTAGGAATTGAGTGGGCAATAGACAATGCTGCAGTCATTAACCTTAAGAAGAGACAAATGACTTTTGAAGGGAAAGGTTTTAGAGTCATAGTACCGTTGGAACCTTCTCAAGGAGAAGGGTACACAAAACCACTCAGAGATGAAGATCAGGATGTTTTGGACCATATCTACAACATCATAGCTAAGGAAGAATATTATGTTGATCCTATTGCCAAAGGTATCATGGATTGGCAGTGTGACAGTTCCTGCATGAAAGATTCAGATGACGGTCTAGAGAATTGGCAGAATAGACTTTATGATATACATGGACATCAATGTGCAAGAATTACCAAGTCTCTCAGATGGCTTGGTTCACAGACAAGAAACTTGCCTACCTTTGATGGCTTGCCAGACCCAATAGATTTTATTATACAATTCTCAGAGCAGGTACCAGATTCACAGAAAATGGAGATTCTAGATTCAGCATTCCGAGCCACAGTAGCCAGATGGTGGAATGGTCATAAAAAGTACATTCATATTTGGGAAGCATGCCAGAAGTCCCTTTGCCTAAGATTTAGGGATCAACCTCAAGTGGTGCGAAGCAGGCTTAATGGTAAGACTAGTCCTCAGGGACATTTGGAGCAATGCTACGAAGCATGGAAGCATGTACCTCATGAAGAATGGGTACATAGGTTTCTGCACACCCTGGAACCTATAACAAAGAATTGGTATGCGGAGGTCGAGCTTCGCCATGGTACTGTAAGTTGGGATAGTCTTGTTGATAGTTTTGTGCTGACATTTTCTATTAATGAGGTTTGTCCTTCTTTGGATGCAGCTATTAGGTTGATCCATAATAAAGTGTTTGATGATCAAGAAATAGTAGAATACCAACCTGATTGGAAGGAACAATAAGCTAATGCAGTAGAATTTTATAACCTTGCAATTGACAAGGATGATGATCCGTGCAACATTAATATTCTTGATTCAGAAGGACACTGTGAAGTACATGGACCAGCAGTTGAAGCACCTGAAGTGACTCAGCCCTTGAAGACGCGGACAGTAAACATTGGATCAGAAGGAAATCCTAAGTATGCTATCATTGGAGATTATTGGGATGAAGAAATGGTGAGCAAAGTGACCCAACTTCTCCATGAGTATCAGGACCTATTTCTGACGAAGTTCTCAGAAATAAAAGGAATCATTGAGGTGGTGGAAGACATTCTGTCATGGGTTGAAGTTCGAATCCATGTCGAAGAAGGTATTAGGAAGTGTCGAATGTCCCCATTATGGTGCAACCAGAGTTACTGCTTGTGCCGAAGAAGGAAAGATCTATTGGAGCTTAAAATACGACCGTTGGAGGAAACCAAATTTGGCAGCGCTGGTACATTACCTGTATTAACTTCCTGTATTAATGAGATCTTTCCAAACCTACCACAATTTGGACAAGACATCTATCAGATTTGGTGTCTTCAATGCACATTTATGACAGATTTCATTGATGGATTCTATAAGAAGACACCCACACCCGTGAAGTTCACATTACGCAGTTTGTTGAGTTTTACAATTGAGCCCATGACCGCTGATCGCGAGCTTCAGGAATTAGTGAGAGAATTTGAACAGGGGGGTCTGCCAAACCTTTTTAGCCATCCATCTGCACCTGCACCCTGCGAAGAGACTCCCCCAGCACCACCTCAACCAATGCAGACACGATCTACCAGGAAGAAGTTTAAACCAGAAGTACGCTCTAAGTGGAATGAAGACAGACACAAGCAATCAGGGCAAACATCAGAGGATCCCAAGATGAATCCATCTGGTTTAGCAGAGATTCCATATAAAGGGGATGAGAACATTGCACTGCAGCGTCCACCATATCTTCAACCTGTTCGACCAAGAGTTCAACCACCGCGGCGGAACGCTAAGTTCACTTTACGCACCCCTTCGCTACCACAGGGTGTGCAGTTGGTTTGAACCATGACAGGGAAAATAGACCGACTTAAGTATGCAGACCATGATACAAATGATCATGGGAAGTTTCCACAGTTCACACCGAGAACATACTTGCACTTCGTCAATTATCTGGAGACTGGAGCGACATTACTGGAAGTGAAATAGTGGGCTGCTGGCTTAGATAAAGCTGGCTTGTTGAATATGCTCGATGTTCCCCACTTTGGTCGCAGCACACAGGTGACCATAGTGGTCAAGCAGCTTTTGGCATTAGTACATGATGGGTACCTATGGATAGGAGACAAAAGAATTCCTATCAATGGCGAGCTCATTCATAGGATCATAGGCTTACCAAAGGAAGGGCTTGATTCGGGGATAGAATTTCCTTCAAAACGAAGATACAAAGATGGCACAAAGCATGAAGGACCACTTCGACCTAATGAAAGGAAAGCGAGGGTATCAAACCTCGACAATTTAGCACCAAAACATTCGCTTCGCAACTGAACTATTAGCCTGCAAATTGTTGAGAAAGTGCAGACCATATGAAGTGCCTGCCCCGATTGTCAGTATTGCTGTGAACTATGCCAAAGGCTATAGTTACAACTGGGCAGCGTACATTGCGAAGGAATTCCTTGAATATTCCTGTGACACACAGGAGAAAGGTAGACCTTTTCACTACTCTTGGTTGATAGTCCTTATCGCACTAGTAGGATGGAAAGAACCTACCGAGGCGCAGTTTGTTGTTGTGCCTCCAAACATGCTTGGCACGTCGAGGTACACATCTCTCTAGGTGTCACAGGACAAAGCATCCCAGCAGATGATGAACTATGTGTTTTCCTTTTATATGATGAGTATCTCATATGAGATCGTAAAGACCCCGCGGCTCAATAATGAGCTATTCTCTCAATATGATGGAGTGGCCAACTTCAAGTCCAACATGCACAATGTCTTCATCCAGGCCCACGTAGATAAGAAAAAGGCATGGTGGAAGTTCCCATATGTGGTGACCAAAGAAGACATCCTCGCGGTAGTTCAGCAATGGCCGGCTGAATGGTTGAAGGATGCAGGGAAAAAGCCCAACATTCCAATCCCTCCAATCACCAATGTGGGTTGGCCCTAGTCAGACGCAGCAGAATTATCCACTCGAGGAAAGTGAAGAATAGAGTGTGTCATAGTAGAGTGAAGGAGACCAAGGTGGAGATGATGGAGTTGAAGAGGAAGAAGAGGATTTAGTCAAAACAGTCTCAGACCCTAATTGGCCAGATAAGTGCAAGTCGCCAGAAGCAGAGGAAGTGACCAAACCTCAGTCCCGAAAGAAAACGAAGGCGTCCAATGACAAGAATATCGATGAAGAACCCGGCCTGACAACTGAGGAGCTTGATCAGGCTCTGACGAAGTCCACGGAAGTTGTCACCAAGAAATGGTCAGAGTTTGCAGCTACGCACCTTGATGAACTCGTCGGCGTAGCTCGGGGAATTTCAGAGATGAAGGAGTTAGCAGAAAAATCAGCAACTGGTGCTACAGCAAACAACACCCCAGTAAGTGCGTAGCTAGACACAAGACAATGGCCAGTTAGAGAAAACAGGGGAAAAGTGTCAAGTACATCCCTCATAATAACTGACGTAGTGTCTCGCTCAGAGATGAGCATGATAGTTGGAATAGATTACACCAAGATGTCCATGACAGAGTTGCATCTCTGCCAATTAGCAATCATGAAGGAGATCCAAGCACGGGACAACTACTCGCAGATACAATTGGAAAATACCATGAAGCGGAGTGAGAGCTTCGAAGCGCAGCTGAAGGAAGCAGAGCAGAGGAAGAGCGACGCAAAACGTAAGCAGGTCACATTGGCATGAGTACTGGATGAGGCGTGTCGAAGTCTTCCTAGCTTCGACATACAGGCTGAGGAAGAGTCAGAGCAAAGAATTGCCAAGCTGAAAGACTATGCACAGCAGACTCGCAGTGAAATAGAGAAGCTCAAAGCAAAACATGAGGCTCAGATTATGGAGCTTCAACTACGCATCATCCCAGAGAGCCCACCAGAGGTCAGGGAGCAGTGTCGCAGAGACATTCAGGCTTCAGCAATGAAGATCTCTGATCTTGTAGGCAATGCAGCCAAGCTGCTAGAGGAAAGCATCGACGCCTAGACAACACTGCAGGAAAATCCAGAAGTAGAAAAGCTACAGGATACCATCAAGTAGTGATAGGCAGAGTTGGATGCAGTGAAAATGAAAATTAAGACCCTACCTCCTATGCAAAAAATGCTCAAGGTAAAGCAAAGCAAGGAACTCCAGCAGGAAATTGAGTCATACAGAATGAAACCAACACTGCTGAAAAATTCTATGCAGCCCCTTGTCAATGAGGCCTTGGAGTTGAGCACTGCTGTGGACAGCCAGCTCAAAGTTTTGAAGGAGTATGATGCATTTGCACAGGAAAAGGCTAGCAAAGCATCAGCAGTAGCATTCCAGGAGTTGGTGGAGAAGGAGCAAGCAGTCGATAATATCATGCGTGGCCTCAACAAGCAATTCACTATCTTCGCCAACAAATTTCTCCCACCAGACAAACAGCAGAGTGTCCCAGGATGGGACACTGGTGAGTCTTAGGGGCCTGTTGGGGTGCGCACCTTAACGGTCCTTAATTTTGGTAACTCCGTGGTTTTTGTGGAAGTTTATAAGCAGAGTTGCGACTCAAAATAGTCTTAGGGGTATCGGGGTTGAGTCAAAGCCCTCTTTTTGTAATAAAACCATGGTTTAAGTCCAGGGTTTAGGGCTCGGGGTGCCCATGGTTTAAGCCCATGGTTTTGTAATAAGTGCACTTGTATAAATAAGCACTTTTGTAAAAGATTCAGGTTAGGCTTTTGATGTAAGATGATTTGATGCGAAGCTAAGGCTAGTTTTGTAAGAAAGGTTAAGTCCCAGCTATGTGCGTGGATGACCTCTGTAGCTGTTTGCGCAGAGGGTTTTTGGGTGATTAAGAAGATCTATAGCTGTGTGCGTATAGATCTGCAGCTAAGTGCGTAGCTTGAGGAATTGAAGGGATATGCAGCTAAGTGCGCATATCAGAACTGTGGTTTTTGTAAAGAGTTGAATAAAACAGAGTTTTGTGGACGTAGCCCCTAAACTGGGGGTGAACCACATTATATCTTGTGTTGTGGTTCCTTTGTGTTGTTTCTGTTATGTTCTTTTATGCATTAATAAGTAGATAACTGATAAGTAAGATCACTGCTAAATACTAACTTCACCGTGAATTCCCAATTAAGGGTTAAGCAAGACACTGTTTGTTTATCTAACTGCGAAGCTATATAAGTGACTGTCGAAGATCTGTATTGTATGATTATTATTTGTAAAGTCTAAAGGTACAGTAATATCCCTCTTCTGCTTGCAGAAACCTGATTCTGCAGCACCCCATAGCTGTTTCGGGTGAGACTACAACCTGTTCGCAGGTTGTTGCTTAAAGGGCCAACAGTGTGGGTCTTTTGTTGGTGTGAAGACAAAAGTATAGAACCCGAGTCTGCCCTAAGCCCAACAAATTTTTGGCAAAATAGTAGCTAGTCTATGGATAAATCTAGCGTAGTCACAACTGCGAAAATGGAGAAATAGGAAAAAATTAGCGGAGTCACAACTGGAGAATAGGATCATTTTGGCAGAGTCAGAACTGCAAAGAATAGAAAATAGGAAAATTTTAGCGGAGTTGCAGTAGTGCCCTAGGACAAATCTGGCAGAGTCATAGCTGGAAAAAATACAAAGATGGGAAAAGTTTAGCGGAGTCACAACTGCGCACTAGGACAAATATGGTAGTGTCATAGCTATGAAAAAATAAAAATATAGTCAAATTTTAGTGGAGTCATAGCTAAGCATTGGGACAAATCTTGCGGAATCACAGCTGTGAAAAATAGAGAAAATAAGCAAAGTTCCAGCTGATTGTTTGTTGCTACTGAATTGTTCATCTTTTCAAGGAGTTTTTCGAAACAAGAAAATATGCTATGGGTCTCGTAGTCATTTTGGCCTAGTCATGAATACTGATCCACAAGTAGATTCTTGCACACATTCTTCAAAAGAAAACCGATCAAGTGTAAAAGAAAAAAAAGAATAAAAACAAAGCATCAATTTATTTATGTGCAAATTCCTATGTGGAAATTACAATGTCTTTTTTTTTTAAATTACAGGGGTAGAGAAAAATTCTTTCCCTTGCGTTAACTGATATCTTGGATCAGCTACAACATGCAAAATAAATGCGTCCTTTCAAATTGGCTTATGATATAGTCGCATACTATGACCATTAGAAAATAATGGCATACGATCTTCATCAATAGTGACTTGGTGGATTATTCCATTATCAAACACCCTGTCTATTTGGTATGGTCCCAACCATCTTGTACACAGCTTACCTTTAAAGTCCCTCTTGAACCTTGAATCATACAATAATGCCCAATCTCCTTCATAGAACACCTTCTTATTTATGAACCGATCATGCCACTTAGATCACTGTTGTTGGACTAATTTTGTTTGATACACATCAGTTGTGCGCTTCTCATCGAGCTCAATATGTTCCTTTGAGCTTCTGTCAAGTCTAAGTTTGCTTCCATGGCTGTCTTTAAAGTTTTGATTTCAAATTCAATGGGAAAGACAACATTCTTACCATACACCAAGTCGTATGGGGATAAACCCGTAGTGTTGTGCCATGTGGTGCAGTATTCCCACAATGCCTCTGGAAGTCTGTCAACCCAATCTATACAATGGCTTCTGACTGTTTTGTGAGGATATCTCCAATCACTTTGTTGGTACTTTCCACTTGGACATTGGCCTATGGATGGTATGGTGAAGTTATCATGTGTTGAATGTGTTATTTCTGTAATAGAGCTTACATTTTTTTAGACACAAACTGCGATTCTCCATCTATAACTATCTCCTTGGGTACTCCAAAATAGGTAAATATTTCTCCATATAAGAAATCTATTACATCCTAGTCATTTTCCTTGAACAAAGCTACATCCTCCACCCATTTTTTCATATAATCAGTGCAAACTAAGATGTAAAATTTCTTCTTTGAGGGAGGGTTAATAGTCCCTACAAAATACAGGGCCCATCTCTCAAAAGGTTCAAACAAAAGTTGTGGTTGAAGAGGCATCTCATCAAGTCTGTTTGGTTGTCCCATACTTTCGCAACTATCATAATCCTGAACATATTTATTTACATCCCTGAAAATTGTTGGCCAATAATAGCCCATTCCTAATACCTTATGACATGTTTGTTTATTATCAAAATACCCCCCATGGGGCTCATCATGGAAATCCTTCAAGATACTGAAAATTTCATCCTCCCTTACACATCTTCTGATCTCAAGATTCGGACATATGTAGAAAAGATGCCCATATATCCAGCAGTTGCTGGCACATTTTTGTATAGTTTTTCATTTCTCTCTCTTTGACAAATGCGTTGGAAGATTTCCTGCAGCCAAATAGTTATCAACATCTATGTACCAAGGGGAATGAGAAAAAACTGCAAACAAATGTTCATCTGGGAAGGAATCTTCAACTGGAAAGTTGTCATCACTGTTAGTAAGTCGAGATAAAAAGTTAGCAACAACATTTTCCTTCCTAGGTCTGACAATAATTGTAATGTCAAATTCCTGTAACAGTAACAACCATCTAGTTACTCTAGCATTAGTGACCCGTTTGTTCATTAAGTACTTAATGGATGAATGGTTAGTGTGCACAAAATGGGGTGTCGAGTAATATAGTGTTTGAATTTATTGATGGAATAGACAATGACCATAAACTCATTTTTTGTAACAGTGTAATTGGTTTTAGCAGGGGCCAAGTTTTTACTGATATAGTAAATTGCATATGGGGCATGACCCTCATGTTGTCCCAACACTAATCCAATGGCTGTGTCAGAGGCATTTGAGGAAATGTGGAAAGGTAGAGCCCAATTGGGCCCCCTTAAGATAGAAATTGTAGACAGTCTCTTCTTAAGTTCAGTAAACGTTGTTTGGCATGCATTATTCCAAACAAACTATACATCTTTCATCAACATAGTAAATAAAGGAGAAGCTAGCTTGGAAAAATTTTCTATAAAACTTTTGTAATAACCAGCATGCCCTAAGAAGCTACATACCTATTTTTGTGTTCCAAGAGTGGGTATATTTTCAATTACCCTAATTTTGGATGGATCTACCTAGATACCATCAGCATAGATGAATTTCCCAAGAACTACACCCTCACTCATTATCATATGGCACTTTTCAGTGCTCAAAGATAGTTGGGTTTGTTCACAGCATACTAAAATGTTTTCTAAATTTTTTAGTGCTTCCTCAAAGTCACTGCCATATGGGGTAAATTCATCCATAAAAATTTGCATTCCCTCATTAACCATATCAGAAAAGATCCCAATCAGAGTTCTCTGAAAGGTGGTAGGTGCATTACACAAACCGAAGGGAAGTACCTTATATGCAAAGGTTCCCTACGGACAGGTGAAAGTGGTATTTTCTTGGTCCTCGAGAGCAATATAGATTTTATTGTAACTATTGAATCCATCTAGAACAGAAAAGAACTTCTTCCCATACAAGGTCTCAAGTACCTGATCAAGTAGGGAAAATTGGTGTTTCTGCATTGCTTTGTTTAATTCCCTATATTCTATGCAGACTCTCCACTTTCCACTCTTCTTCGCCACTATCACGTGTGGAGAAACCCACTCGATGTCTGCTATTGGGTATATAAACCCTTCTTCCAAGAGATTTTGGATTTCCTCTTTCACTATATCCCTCAAATTAGTGTTCATCCTTCGTTGTGGTTGGCACACAGGTCGGGAGTCGCTTTTAATGTATATGTGATGGGTGCACAAATTAGAAGTGATACCATTCATATCTATGTAGTCCCAAGCAAAATATCCCTTGTGCTGTTTCAGTAGAGTGATCAAGCATTCTAGATCATCAAGAGCGATATTCGAGTTAATGTTCAGTGTTTTTCTTGGCTCTATCTCAACTGAAATGCTTTTCAAATTTTCAAGTACTGGAATTATGTTGGCATCACTCAGTAAGGTCTCCTCTATTATATTTTCTTGTTCTTCTTCACCTAAATTACTGTTCAGGATCTGGTAAACATGTTTATTGAGAGATGTGGGCTCACTGATGAAACTATTGATAGTATCATCGTCGGTTTCATCCCTAAAGGTTAAGGATTTACATGTTGTTAACAATGGTTGAACGTCTTCTTCCTCCTCCAGGCCCATCCATAGTGGAGTTTCAATTTCCAAGATGGCTCAAGGTGGAGGATATAAGCTAAGGATTTGTGTATCAGTCCCATATGAGATAGTAATAGACCCTGACCAATAGTTGATGCAATCATATGCTGTGGCTAACCAAGGTCTTCCCAAGATTAGCGCATGTTTCCCTAGCTACGACTTTGGTTGCAAAACCAAGAATTCTACAGGGTACTCCCACAAATCAACTGAGACAATGAGGTCATATAGGATTCCCTCGGGTTTGATTGTGGACCTATCAGCAAGTTCTAGAATAGTAGGGGTTGAACGAAGGTTAGTGATCCCAAGTTTTCTCATAGTTTCGATGGTCATATCATTGATAGTTGCGCCTAAATCTACCAAAAAATTCAGTATTTGAGTCATTCCAATGTGTACTATAATGGTAGGATTTCCAGGGTCATCATAATTGCCAAGATATTTTTTCCCATTATCAATTCAGAAATTTTTCCTATTACATGGACAGTGGGAGGATCCCTGGGCTTTCTTCCTAGTTTTCTTACACATAGATCTCTGACTATTTTGCCATATATGGGCACAACATGAAGGGCCTATAACAGTGGAATTTTGACATATAAGTTCTTTAATTATCCTAAGAGATTAAACTAAGGTTGTTCCACTGTTCTCTGTAGTATCATTCACTCAGGGTATCATAGTTCTATAAGTAATTGTGTAGGTTTTGTTTCAATGAGTGTTTATTCTTGTGTTTCAGTCATTATCTCAATAGGATTCTTAACATCCTCGATGATGGGGATTGTTTTATTAGATGGGTATTGCCGATTCATTCTTGCTTCAGTCATAGAATATGGAACATCTTCAATGACTAAAGGCTCCACTGCCCTCCTTGATCGTAACTGTATGTGATTGCAGGGAACTAAGGTAATGGAGTAAGCAGGCATGTTGGCAGTCTCAAATTGATGAACTGATTTATTGTTTGGGTTAGGGTTAGGTTGGGTAGCAAGTTGTGGTTGTATTGAGACGTTCATTAATGTAATGTTGTTTTGCAGTTACAGCTGCGACTACTAGTACGGTTGGTGAAGGTATTGCCGAGGAGGGTACTAATTATGAGGAGGTTGGTTATGAGGAGACTGATTTCCTGAATGGGAGTTTCTCCACCCAGGAGACCGGGAAACTGGTTGGTTTGATTGTTGTTACCATGGTGACCAAGAGTTAGGATTCTGCATAAAATTTTGAGATGGATGCCATTGATTATTAGAATAATGTGAAGGAAATTGTTTATTCATGTTATTCATACTATTCATATTATTCATACTATTCCAGAAATGTGATGGGACTGGATTCATACCTTGATTTTGAGGCTGCTAAGGATTCTTTTTAGGAATGAAGTAAGCTTGCTCCACATCAAAAGTAATGCCTATAGGACTGCCTTCACTTGGAAAGTGAAGGACATTCCTTAGCATCATGATTCAATTCATAGAGTTGGCATACTTCCACTTTATCAAGTGGACATTCCTTCAGTGGGTTCTTCTTCCTGCATCTCTGACAAAATAAACCAAGTGTCAAGTCCTCTACTGCTTTCCTCTCTTTTGCTCTCAAGACATCCATCATTCAGGACATGGAGCTCATCATTTCTATTTTGATGTTCTCAAGAAGGTTTCCTATTTTGTCCTAAGTGGCTCCTCCATTATATGACTTTTGTGTTCTGTTGAAGACATCTCATTCTAGTCCTTTGTCACAGTTTCTGGTTTTGGAGGATCTCTTGAATATCTTCGACATAATTCAACGATTTATTCAAAAGATTCTTTCGAGATATCCCCCTTTACCAAAAAGTTTAACATATCTAGGAAATATTCTCTGATTCCACACAATAAGATAATTTTAAGCACATCTTTCCCCATGTGTTGGAGTAGGGTCCCGCAGCTACAGAAGAAGCTGCTAGTTTGGGCCGAAAGAAGACAAGACGAAGCTACGATGCCGTAGCACGGTTCCAGCTGCAAAGCAGAGCTGAAAACCATGAATTTTTGAGATACGAAAGTCAAATAAAGGCAACGGTACCTGAGTGACCGAGAAGGGAGAGGTCACCCACTGCATTGAAGGCAGCGGTGGAAGACAGGAGGGCTCAGCGACCCTCATAAAGAAGAAGGAGCAATGAGGCTCAAGCATTGAAGGTGAAGGACAGAACAGTGAAGCAGTGCATAGGACCCATGATCAGTGTCGGGAAGCATGGAAGACTGTAGAGAGCTGTGGTGTGACGGGAAGTGGCTACCTCAAGGACAGAGAGGACTGACTATCACTAGTTAGGTTTTGGGTTACTGTTGGGACAGGCCCACAGTGTTGCAATGGAACGACCTTCGGGCTGCCTATATAAAGATGTAATTTTGTATTGAAAAGGGTTAGCTGGTCAGTTAGTTAGCTAGTTGGTAAGATAGAGAGATAGTTGTGATTGAAACAGGGAATAAGGATAAGTAGACTGTTGTAAAAGCCGAGCTCTGGTTCTAGTTCTAGCGGTAGCAATCTTACTAAAACCAGTAGCCGGCTTGTAGAGCATGCATGTAATGATCCGTAGGGATCGACTGAGAGGGAAGAGTATGTTGTAAGAGAGACAGCATAAAGGTAGAGAAGAGAGATCTAGGAGAGAATATCTTGAGCTGCACATGAGGCGCAGGAGAAGTGTGTTTGCCTTCCCTTAAGCTATAATAGAGAAGCACAGTTTTTTGGACGTAACTCCCATCCTGGGGGCAAACCACGTTAAAATACCGTGTTCTGTGATTGATTTGCATATTGTGTTTATTTGCTGCATCTATATGATTATGTTATGCAATTTGCTTATAGTTGATGTATGAATGAGTCGTTTAGTTACAGCACTACAGGAAGATATATACAAGTTGAAATCCTTGGCACGTCGTATAAGGGTTACTTATGCTTGCCTTAGATAGTTAGTTAATCACAGTAAGAGAGTATGGGTATCAGGTCTTGCGTGTCGACACGAACAACGCTAAGTGTACTAAGCCGCAGTTGGAGGGTATCGCAAGAAGGCGATACCGCACCGGCAGAGGAGCTGCGGTGCGTGACTCCATGGGTTTAGGGCTTAGCGTTGAATAGGAGTTTCGTGTCGCACGGTGCGCGGCGATGCGGTGAAATTGGGACTATTGTGAGAAGGAAGAAATCGTGCGACGAGAGAAGAACCCACGCGATGCGCGCAAGGGTAGAGACACTGCGGCTAGAAGAGCTGCGTGACGAAGGGATTACGCGGCACGAGTAGGGAGTTGCGCGACGCACAGACACAGAGGGAGATCTTGCAGCTAGAAGAGCTGCGAGCTACCAGTAGGACTGCCACAAAACCTGGTCCAAGATGCTTGAGTCCTTGGCCAACCCATTAGATTCACTTCAGGTGAGACTTCAGACCGCCTTGCGGTCTGTCACTGAAAGGGCCAGTGAGTTAGGGGTGTTGTTGGTTGATAATAGTAAGCCCGATTCTGCCCATGCAATCAACAAATGGTTCCATTGCCGGTTTAAACGACTAGGAGTTAATGTTCTTTTGGCATCCTACCAGAGAAGAGTTTCGCCAGTGGATGGATTCAGACTTACAGGAGTTCGCCAAGAAAGAGAATCGGAGTCCTAGGCTAAGCACAGAAGCCTGGTTAGAAAAGCATATCGCTTCAGACATACATGCTATATTTTTTGCAACCTATGGAAACGATCTTTTCAACTGGTTATCCAAGTTGACAGATAGGAACACATTCAAGAAGAAAAGACATATTGTCTGGACACCAGAGCTAATTCAGACCGTATAGAACCTCGACAGTCTGATTACGAGAGCAGTGGACTTCTGGCTGACAAGTGTGCTAGAAGGCTTTGTTACAGAATTTGCAGTTGACCAGAGAAAGAGCTTCAGTGCAGCTGAACGATACTTCTTCAGAGGATATCCTGGTAAGTACCTAAGATCTCTAAACTTGTCCATTAAGATGCTGCTATATGAAAAAGGAACAATGGATCTAGTTTCAGATGAATAAGTAAAGATAGTAATGTCATAAGAGTTTGAAAGTGATTTTGATGACATTGGACGAACACGTAGTGGAAAGAAGTATAAAGTAGATTTTATCTCTCCTGTATTTGAAGACAGTTCAGACAGTATTAGACAACAGAATCCTAGTACCACAGACGAG